>JASTWP010000793.1:0-109626 GCA_030770255.1 Temnothorax ravouxi
AGTCACTGTTATGTTCATGTACCCAAGGATCAGAGGACCAAATGGGATGTGAACTCACTCAAATGTCTTATGATCGGTTACAGTGATGGAAACAAGGCATACAGAGTCTACGATCCAGCTGCCCAAAGGATACTGATACGAAGAGACGTCATTTTTTGCGAGGACGGAGAACCAGAAACGTTCGTAGAGAGTGCCCTGCCAAAGATCACTTTATCAGTTCCCGATGAAGAAGAAGCTAAAGCAGTAGATGAGACTAATCAGACTCCGAGAAAGTACAAGAATCCACGGCTTCCGATACCGAGGTCACCATATCCGACGAGAAAAGGTTCAAGGATCAGTGACACTGATGAATACGAGCAAGCAATAGTTGCTGAAACCTTTATGGCGAGTTCGGAGCCAATAACGATTCAAGAAGCCTTAAGGGCTGAAGATTCGGACAAGTGGCATAAAGCAATCAAATTGGAGATTGATTCCTTGATGGAGAATCAAACATGGACACTAGTTGCTAGACCAAAGGATGTCAACTTCATCTCAAACCGTTGGGTATTCAAGAAGAAGTTGAAGAAAGATGGTCAGGTCGCAAAATACAAGGCTAGATTAGTGGCCAAGGGCTATTCACAAAGGCAAGGGATTGACTACGACGAGACCTTCTCACCAGTAGTTAGGTTTAGTTCAGTTCGGATGCTGCTGGCGATTGCAGCGGCATATAACTTGGAAATATTTCAATTTGATGTCAAGACGGCATTTCTGCATGGAGAGCTAGACTTGCCAATCTACATGGAACAACCCACTGGATGCGAGGAAGACGGCGACAAGCTGTGGTTCGCAAGACACGACGTTGACTGCGTACAGTGACGCAGATTTTGCAGGTGACATTGATAAGAGGCTCAGTACTACTGGTTGGGTATGTTTTGTAAACTCAGGTCCAGTAGCCTGGAGCTCGAAGAGACAGACGGTCACTGCTAACATCAACAACGGAAGCAGAGTTTATAGCTCTTTGTTCGGTCACGAAAGAAGTAATTTGGCTTAGACGTTTATTAGATAATCTCGATAATGTTCAAAGGGAGCCAACTGTGGTTTATTGCGATAACCAGAGGGCGATAACTATTGTTAAGACACCCGAGTCAATTAAGGGGACCTAAGCATGTAGAAGTACAGTTTTACTTTACTTGCGAAAAGCAGAAAAACAAAGAGATTGACGTACAATATGTGTCGACGGATAACCAATTAGCAGATACACTCACTAAACCTTTATCGAGAGAGAAGTTTCATAAATTAGATTAGCTTATGGAATTTGTTGAACAGACGTTGAGCGCATGGAAGAATGTCTGAAAGTTTTTCTTTGAGTTTATATAGATGTTTTTTTTGTAAGATGGCAAAAGGCGAGAGGGAGTATTGAGTTTAAATTGACGTCTTATGGCATCTTATCGACAGTCGGTCAGGTGTTATGTACCATTATATATGCGATATATGAGTAACTGTGAATGCGCCAGTATCTCTGTGTGTTACGATCGCGTTACGATCAGACTAGCTTAGCGTGCTTGCAGGCAGCGAGAAGAAACGCGCGCATGTTAGCCTCGCCGAAAGTATTCTCTGTAACGCATAGACGAGAAGCCACTGCGTACTGTAAATATATTCACTGATCTGAATATAATTATTATCACCGCTTAATAAATCCATTTTTGTTTACCGAGCAACAAACTGAACGCCTGTTATTGCGATTGCCACTCCATAATCTCGTAATACAAAGAGATAAGAAACATGTTAAAAATTTTGTACATAAAAATTGTACGTATTCTTTTCGAGGTTTTTAATTAATTATTAAAAGTGTATTTATATCGTTGAAAAAACATGAAATTAATTTAAATAAAGATTTTTCTGTATAAAGTCATTTGAAAGTCATATTGTTATGTATATACCGTTAAATTTTTCTTAATGTGTTATTATTACAGAGCAATAGCGTTGCAAATGTTGTTTTGTATAATGACATAGAAAAAAAGCTAAATGGCGCGCGCGTAGCGCGCGCCTGTAGTGTTCTAGTGTTATTAAATATGAGAAACGAATCCTATCGAATACCATCTATTGAATAATTCGAATTTAAAGTTTATAAATAAACTTTTATTTATTTCAGCTATAGTTGACATACAATCATCGTTACGATTCGACCATTGGTTTTGGTCTTCGTCGTCAAGACGTTAATAATCTTTGATGCTTTGTATCTCATATTTAAAATGATTTAAATTAAATTAAATTATTAAATTTATTGCGAAAATTATTACCTTAGCCAGGGTTCGAACCATGATCTTCCTTCATTCCGTGTAGAGCGTCGTACTAATTCAACCACTGAGGCATGTGGTAATATTCATCGCAATAACACACTAAACAATAATTAAAATATTAAATATAGGATAAAAACAATGGTCGAATCGTCACGATGAATACGGGATATGTTGAATTGCTCAATTGTAGAGATTAGATTTAGTGATCGCGAAACCGCAAGGCGTGGTGCTCAACATTTACTTCCGCCAAAGACTAATTAACATATTAAGAATTTTTAATCGACTATACTGGCAATGATTATAATCGTGGCACAATTATAATTGTCGTGATCATCACCGCATTTTCACCAAAGATTCTTGGTCATTTTTAATTTGATGCAATTCTAGATGCTTATAATGTAAGCGTCTTAATTAAATAATTAAATTAAATTTCTTGCGAAAAATATTACCTCAGCCAGTAAAATATACTTCCGCCAGAGAATAATTAACATATAAAAATGACCAAGAATCTTTGATGAAAATGCGGTAATAATTTGTCACGACGATTATAATTGTGCCACGATTATAATCATTACCAGTATAGTTGATTAAAAATTCTTAATTGTGTTAATATGATTGTATTAATATTATATATGATTATTATTAAGAATTTCTCGCTGGGTTGAGTGACATATATTCTTCTGTATAATGTAGGTTGCCCCTATCACGTTAGTCGGGTATACGAAAGAACTCGTTACAAAAAGATTGTATGTAATATTTATAATACGATTTAAAAATTGGACGTGGTGAGTAAATTTCTAATACGAGCACTTTTTACAAATTAGACGTGGTGAGTAAATTTTATTGACCTCTATTTTTATTTTTGAATTACTAGTCCTAAATTCTCTTAGGTAATAAAAAGGTATTTTTTTATGTATTTAGTATTTAGTTTCATTGTAACTTGAAACATAGTGTACAAATAATGCCACGAAAATCAAGGTAAAATTACTATAAGAACTGACAAAAATTTATTAAACAGTTAAAGAAGAACGAGAGTAATTTTAAAAAAGCTGCAAAGTCATCAACCGAAAGGTCTAGGGAATGTAGGAAGCGTCAAAAGTTCGCACGCCAAGATGCGTTTCAAATGCGTTCGAATCTTGAGCCACAACCTTCCACTTCAAATGCCCAAATTGAGCCCGAAGAGCAAGAACAGATGGAAATTGATGTCATCGATCCAAAATTACAAATTTCAATATCAGGCATAAAAGACCAATGTACATCATCCGATCCAAAAGTACAAATTTCCATATCAGGCATGCGAATGACCAATGTACATCGCCAGTTAATAACCAACAAACGTCGGGTTTTGAGCCACAACCTTCCACTTCAAATGCACAAATTGAGCCTGAAGAGCAAGAAAAGATGGAAGAACTAGATCAACAACAAGAAGAGTATATTAGGCCTGAGACGTATCGTTAAATTTATAACAAGGCAACTAAAGAATTTGAAAAATTGTTTCTTGAAAACGATTTTGGACATGTGTGTGATGTGTGTGACCGAATATGGTATAAACAAGATTTAATCAAAATCGAACAAAGACATATATATATTCTAGAACAAGAGTTTTCAGAATAGTGTGATCGTGTCAAAGACTTTCAAATATGTTCATCGTGTAGACAATCATTGTCACGTGGTAAAATTCCTTTGCTGAGTAAATCGAATGGCTACAAATATCCAGACCATACGCAAAATTTGCCGCCGTTGGATCCCATTACTGAACGTCTAATATCTCCACGACTTCCGTTTTTGCAAATACGCCGTTTACGACACGAAACCGGTACTTACAAGATGATAGGACAGGTTGTAAATGTTCTGGTCGAAGTCGAGAACATGGTTAAACAATTACCTCGACAACTTGATGATTACACATTCAATGTTAATATTAAGAAACATATTATACATAAATCATCGTATTTGAGTGGGCAAGTGAAGAAACGAGTTGTAAAGGAATGGCTCAGTTACATGGTGACAACACCTTTATATAAACGTTACAAAATCAATTATAATGAGCAAGATGTGAACAATATCGATAGACAGCGACCTAGTACAAGTAGAGCGAGTGACAACGAGGACAATGACTATGCATTAGAGAAGATCGACAATGACAATGACAATGAACTATTGTTAGGACAACAACACACAATGCTTTGGAATGAAAGTAAATATTTAGACATTGCACCCGGTCAAAACAAAAAGCCTTTGAGCATTATTTGTGATACATATGCAGAAGAATTATCATTTCCCGCTATATATTATAGTCATCCAAGAATTTTTAAAGAAGGAACCCGAGTTACACCTTTCAGCATGGCCACTAGCGAGATTAGACGGAGGGACAGACGCGGTGTGACTCCACAGCATATCCTTTATATGACTGCTAAAATCATGCGATTGAAAGTGAGCAAGGGACTTTATTCAACTTTTAAAGTTAACGCCATTGCAGAGAATATTACTCGACGCATGATAGAAGATAAAACGTTCATCGATGAGTGCGTGGAAAAGAATCTCGCCTTTCTGAAGTCCATACCCAACTCGATGCAATATTGGAATACACGGAAGAAAGATTTGTTTGCTATGATTAGACAACTCGGCAAACCTACGATGTTTATGACCATAAGTGCAAACGAGATACGCTGGCCTGTCCTACTTAAAATACTGTACAGATTAAGTAGAGAAGGTAATGGTTTAGAGCTAAACGAATTGCGAGCGTTACAGCGGGCTAGCCTTGTAAACGAGGACCCTGTAACATGCTGCATATATTTCAACAAAATTGTAGACGTAATTATGCGCATTATATCAACTAAAAAGTTATATAATCCCTTTGGAAAGTATTGTGTTGTGGACTTCTTTAAACGGATTGAATTTCAACACAGAGACAGTCCACACGCTCACATTTTGTTATGACTAGAGAACGACCCAAAAGAAGCTATAACGTAGAATATGCCCAAAACCATACAACTTATTACTGATTTATGCTCAGTGTCAGCCACAGATCTGCCAGATACTTACGCAAATCAAGTACACAAACACACGTTCACTTATTACAAGAAGAAAAACGATAAATGTCGCTTCAATATACCTTACTGGCCTATGCATCGAACTCGCGTATTGCTACCTATCACTAAAGATGATGGTCGCAGAGAAACATTGAAAAAGCGATTCGAAAAAATATCTCATAAACTCAATGAGAAATCTTACAACACATTAGATGAGTTTCTTATTGATAACAATATGACAATGAAGTATTACCTGGACGTGATCCGAGCTTTGTTACGTAGAACAACGATTGTTTACAAAAGAAACATGAACAAATTGTGGACAAACACTTTTAATCCATGGATAGCTAACGTGCTCAACTCCAACATAAACTTGCAATTCATTATCGACGAATACTCGTGCGCAGCGTACGTTGTTGAGTATGTGAATAAAAGCAATCGTAAAGTGAGCAATTTGCATAGACAACTTATTGAATTACAAAAAGAACATCCCGATCAAGATTTTACTGGATTAATGAAAAAAGTGTGCATTAACATGTTGAACACAATGGAGATATCTTGCCAGGAAGGAGCTTGGTATTTGTTGAGACAACCAATGTCTGAAGCAAGTAGACAAGTGATCTTTGTGCCCACCATGTGGGCAAACGAACGCGTAAAATCACACAAAAGGAAGCGACAGATGGACATGGAACAGATAGACTACGATTCGACAGACGTCTGGACTTTGAATGTGTTGCAAAAGTACGAGCAACGACCGAGGAAGTTGGAAGATATTTGTTTGGCAGACTTTGCAGCGTGGTATAAAAAGATAAACAAGACAGATTATAGAATACTGCAACATGCATGCATTTTGCGTTACTGCAATTATGACATGGCTGATAAATTGTCGGAATACAAGCGAGAGATGGTTACGTTGTTTGTGCCATTCAGATGTGAAAATATTGAAATTACTGACCATATGAAATATCTACAGTTGTTTGACGAACACCGTGAAACGATAATGAGAAAGTTAGAAGAATATCAAAAGATTGACATCAATAAACATCTCGAGGAATATAACAAACTATGTGAGGATCTACAGAAAGATCGTGATGAGATTGATGGAAGACAAGAGCATATTGTACAAATGATGGCCACAACTGATGTCAATAACGATGACATTAACAATATTAACGTGGGAAATTTGACGGCCGTGGTGCGACAGTGGACAAACGTTATGACCGCAGAAGAATTTTGTGAGAAGATGCGCATGACCAACCCAGAACAACGAGATTTCTTACTGACATTGATGGATGCATTAATAAACGGAGATAGAACCGTGCAAGTATTTTTTACTGGTGTTGCAGGGAGTGGCAAAACGTTCACTTTAAACTTAGCAAAAGAAGTGACGAATAGATTTGCTCAAACACACAGCACAAAAACCAATTCATACGTAGCATGTGCTTCAACAGGTAAAGCAGCTGTGGCTATAGGAGGCACGACTGTTCATTCTGCCTTTAGAATAGCGATATCCAGACGAGCTAACGCAGGAATGTCTAGAGAGACTATACAAACGTATCGCAACGCATTTGCTGGTGTCAAAGTTGTATTTATTGACGAAGTTAGCATGATAGGCGCCGACATACTTGACAAAATACATAGTAGAATGGGCGATATTACGGGTAACTTTGACGATCCATTTGGCGGAATAAATATCATCTTCTGTGGCGATCTTAGACAACTTTCACCCGTAAATGCTGGAGCTATCTTCAAACCGTTGAGAGACTCTATTAACGGTGCTGTCCTTTGGCAATCGCTATACTTCTATCCTTTGACAAGAGTGATGAGACAGAGCGATGTAGTGTTCTCCACCATACTCACCAAAATCGGTAAAAAAGAAGTATTAACGAATGATGAGAACAATTTGTTGGAGAGTCGTTTCAGATCTGTAGAGTGGTGTAACAAGCATGTCCCTGGTGCCATAGGCCTCTACCATCGCAATTGTGAAGTTGAGAAATACAACGTAGAAGCAATAAACTCAATGTATACCAGTGAATGTAATGATATAATTCAGGGCTACTGTAGTGACAAAGAGCTGATTAGTGCAAAGACGAAGCTGTATAAACTGAGTGTCACCGAATGCGGTGGTTTACCGTACATGTTGAAACTATGCGTAAACAGGCCGTTTATGGTAAATTGTAACATTGACGTCAAAGATGGGCTAGTAAATGGGGCCATTGGTGAATTGAAATATTTAGAGTACGACGAAGAAGATGAAACAAAGCTCAAGCGAGTGTGGCTACAGTTCGAAAACAATGACATAGGAGCCAAGTTGAAATCGAAATCGAGAGCGTTGGTTGCCAGCAGATCAGGAGTATTGTCTAAAGAGTGGACTCCAATAACAAAGAGACATGCAACCATTTCCATCACTTCTAAAATAAAGTGTAAACGAATTCAATTTCCGTTGTCACCAGCATGCGCCTTGACCATCCACAAATCACAAGGAGGCACGTTCAACGAAATTGTATTTAACTATCACAAGAGTCAAGAACAACAGCTCGTGTATGTAGCACTATCACGAGTTACTGTTGAACTTTCTTCTCGATATATCTTTGCTCGAGGTAAGGAAGAAGTCAAGAAAGAAGTTTGCCGTTATACTTTGAATATATTTGCACAAAGGTGATTACAAAAGTAGGAACGTGTTTCTCGCACAGCGGATCGGCTTCAACTAACTAGCAGTTCGTTCGTTTCCGGTGCCGCGCTTCACTCTAGTGTCTACAGCAGCGCCACATAGCGTGTGTTTAAAAACGAGTGTAGAAACATTTTTCTCCAACACTTCCGTCGTTTCACAACTCGTCTTCCTTCTCGCAAAGTCCAATACTCGTACACATTCTTTTGAACAAGTCTCTTGCGAGAGCCTTCGTAAACACATTAGCTCGTTGACATTCCGACCTTACATACTGTACAAAGATTTCGCTATTTTCTACTTTCTCTCGTATGTAATGGTATCGAACATCTATATGTTTAGTCCTCTTATGATACTGAGGGTTTTTGACTATAGACGAATTGTACTTTGATTATCGACATGTAATACAGTTGGTTTTACACATCGATGTCCGATACCATTTAGCAAAGTTCTCAGCCACACACATTCTCTAGCTGCGCATGACGCGGCTATGTATTCTGACTCATTGTCAGTCGTACTCATGGACACCAATTTGTGTCGTTGAGACGACCACGTTACCGCTCCGTTTGCTAACATGAACACGTAGCCTGTCGTCGACCTTCGCGTCTCTATGTCTCCTGCGTAGTCGGCATCTGAAAACCCTACTAATTCTAAGTTGTTATCAGAGGCGCTATACTCTATACCTACACTTACAGTAGTGACTAGATACGCGAGAATACGTTTCACAGCCTGCCAGTGGCTCCTGCTATGTCGATTCAAGTACTTGCTAACAGTATTAACGGCGTACGCTATGTCAGGGCGAGACACGATGGCCAAAAACATCAAAGACCCTACGGCCTCGCGATACGGCACGCTATTCTCTAATTCCTTGTCTGAATCTACAGGATATAATACTACATTAGGATCGGTCGGTACCGATACACCTTTTGAATCTTTCATCCCGAATTTCTCAATTACAGACTCCACGTACGCGCGCTGATGAATAAACATCGATCTATATATATTATTCCTGTCTCTACAAAGTAGCCCGACAAAACAGCTGCAATCGCCCCCGGTAATATCAAAAACTTTTCTCAACGAATTTATAATTGATTGAAGCACCACCCTTGACTTCGCAGCAATTACACCATCGTCGACAAACAACGCTAAATATATCTGAAAACCTTCGTAAACACCGAAAAATATGCACTTGTCTGCGTCGGTTTCTTTTAGGTTAAACTTGGTTAGGACATTTGAGAACTTCTCGTTCCAGCACCGAGGTGCTTGTTTTAGCCCATACAGGGATTTATTTAATTTGCACACAGATCCGACACATTCACTTTCTTCTTTACCGACGAAGAGCTCCTCTGGAACCTCCATATGAATGTCCTCTTGTAATTCTCCGTACAGGAATGCCGTCCGGACGTCGAACTGCACGTACTTAAGATCGTCTTGCGTGATGATCGCCAGAAGAACGCGTAGTGAGTCGTACCTCACTACGGGAGAGAATGTCTCCGTGTAATCTATCCCTTCTCTTTGAAGAAATCCACATGCACAAAGGCGCGCCTTGAAGCGTAGCACGCTTCCATCGGTGTCCCTTATAATCTTGAACACTGTAACGATGCACCCCCGGAAAGGGCATCGTCCCGGCACGAACACCTCGCCGAAGCCGCCCGGCCGACCATCCGCAGGGTGAGAAATAGGCACGATATGCCTACCGTATTTTGCGTCAAGAAGTCCGCGAACGGACTTACCGCGGCAATCGTCTGAAAGCACCGAGCGGTGCCGAAGACGACCGAAGACGATCGAACGGCGGGCGCGGCGTCGAGACGCCGTAATCCCCACCGTTTCGCCGTACCACTCCAACGCTCGCGCTTGCCGCCGCTACCCCCACCACTGCGTAACACCGCCGCGACGCAGGTATATAACGCGAGCGTCGTTAACGCTAATTGCGATTTGCGATTCCTGATTATCCGTCTCACCGACTACTCCGATCCTGAATCCCGCACCGAGCTAGTCTGAAAGAAGGTAGAGCGCTTTTGGCATTCTCTGTCTTCGCCGAGTGCGTCTCGACAAACGACCAGTTCTCCCTATTCTCTTGAGTCGATCCGAAAAGAAGGTAGAGCGCCGCTGGCATTCTCTGTCTTCGTCGAGTGCGTCTCGACGAACGACCGGCTTATTCCAACCACCCGCGTATCCAGGAGTCAGTCCGAAAGGAGAAAGAGCGCCTCTGGCATTCTCTACCTCCATCGAGCGTGTCTCGACGGACGCGACTCCGGTCGCCCGCGCTTGACGCCTCGCGCCGTTTCTCGCGCGCCGACCTACGCCTTGCGAGCGCCTGTTGTCACGATCTCTAGTCTACATTGTGTTACCGCGACCGCACCTATTGTACTATCACGTTCGCGATTCTTTTTATTATCTCGATGTACATATATATATACGTTTAATTGAATAAACCTTTTGTTACGCTGTTAATTTGACCCGAGTCTCGTGCCTTCCTCCGCGCCTACTCCGAACTCTGACCACCCGCGAGCTAGATCCGCGCTTCGGAAGCTAGGTTGTTTTAACACCCATTTCGAATCTATTGTCTTTTTCTTCGGGACTCTTGGCACGATCGTCCACGTACGATTGTCTTCATGCGCCTTGAGCTCTTCTTTGATGGCTTCGCACCATTTTGAAGCATCTGACCCCGTCACTGCTTCTTTGAAAGTTGTCGGAATATTATATTCGACAAAATTTGCCTGACGCTGCTTAGGACTTGCGGCATCATCTTGATATCTCTTCGGTCGCTCAATAGTCGCTCTATTTCTTAGCGAACGAGCCTCGGTTACCGACTGTGGAGTAGCTGCTTTGGTAGAAGTTTTCACAACCCTGGCCTTGGCGTGACCTGCCTTCCCGGCAGCTGTTGTCGCCCCACCTTCATTACCACCTGCCTCTCCACTGGTACCTGCATTACCGACTGCTGCGCCACCGAAGTCTTCGTCCTCGATTACTGTATCATCGAGCTCATCCTCAGTCGATGTCTTGTCGAGATCCTCGTTATCTACCGTGACTTCGTCGTCCTCTGCATCGTCCGCCTTGGGTAATTTTATTGTTACCTCCGACACATGGTTCTTGGAAGTCGTTGATACCCGCGAACTCGTGGAACACAACATCTCTGGAAACAGATAGTTTTTTTCTTTGTATCATACAACCTGTAATTATTGGAGTCCCCTTGGTATCCTACCAGGATCATCTTCCTCGACCTCGCGTCGAACTTCTTTACGAACTGCTTCGGGGTGTGAACATAGGCCTCCGATTCGAAAATCTTCATATGATTCAGATTCGGCTTCTTGCCCATCCATCCCTCGTAAGGCGTGCCACTTCCGCTCTGTCCCGACTGTCCGGCTCTATTTAGCGTGTACACTGCGGCACCTACGGCTTCCGCCCACAGACTCAAAGGTAACTTCTTGGATTGAAGCATGGTTCTCGCGCACTCGACAATAGTGCGATTGTCTCTCTCCGCTCGACCGTTTTGAGCTGGAGTGTACGGAGCTGTATTCTCCATCACTATACCTTTGGACGCCAAATACTCGCGCATCTTTTTGTTGCAATACTCGGTGCCGTTGTCCGCGCGAAGTATTTTTACCGGCCGACTAAATTTATTCACGAGCATCCGCTCGTATTCTATGAACCTGTCGAGGACATCTGCTTTGTGCCTCATGAAGAACACATGACAAAATCCCGTGGCATCGTCCTTAAAAGTCACGAAGTACTCTGCACCACCAAGAGATCGCGTCTGCATGGGCCCGCACACGTCACTGTGCACAAACTCGCCCGGTTTCCTTGCTACCTTCCCTAATGGCTTGTCAAAAGGTAGCTTGTGCGATTTTCCCAGTTGACAGGCCTCGCAGAAAAACTTCGAGTAGTCTTTCACGGTTACGCCTTCTACAACCCCATTTCTCACTAACTCACTCAGTGACTTCCCGTTTATGTGGCCGAGTCGCTCGTGCCACACTTTAATTGTATGTTCCGAAACGTTCAGTTCTTTACGCACTTTTGGTACTCGCAAAAACAACCGGTAAATTTGGTTCGATTGTCTCACTCCCGTTGTCGTGATTTCTCCGTCACGTTTAATCTTGACACTCGAATCCTCAAAATTTACCGCAAAGCCTCTCACTGTGCACGCGCCGACAGAGAACAAGTTCTTTTTCACGTTCGGTACTAAGAGAACATCGTTGATCGTCCCTTCCTCCCAGACGCCATCCACGAGCCTCTCGATTGTTATAGGTCCGACTCCTGTCACCTCACACACACCGTTGTCGCCTAGCGAGACACTGTCTCCCCGCGTTCGACGAAACTCTGTAAACCAATCCTCTCGAAAGGTAATGTGTGCTGACGCGCCACTGTCTAGGAACCATATATCTTTTACGTCGGCACGCATCAACTGCTGCTCCTGGTCTCGTGTGGGATCTGTATACCGACTGTCACTCGCGGCTCGCGACTTACCATCCGTCGCGGACGTTGCGGCCACATACGCGCACGAACTTTTCGTCTGTCCTTGTCCATCGTTCGGCTTGTCCTTCGTTGGACACTCACTCGCGAAATGCCCTTTTTCTTGGCATCTATAGCACACTATGTTCTTTTTAGAACGCCGCTTCTTCTGATTGTCTTCGCCCTTTGTACCGGTGCCCTTTTTCTGCGCACTTTTCCTCGTATAACTGCTAACGCACTTACACTTTCACTCTCTACGTTCAACCGAGATTCTTCGCGAATCAACCTCTCTAACAGGTTGTCTACGGTCTGTCGCGTGGGATCCACACTATCCCATGCCGTAATGAGTGTGCTGTACTTAGTCGTTAGGCTCGCGAGAATTTTCGCCATTACTGTCAAATCGGACACTGCCTCTCCGACATCGTTGAGTAGCCGCGCCATATTCTGCATCCTCGTCACGTGTCGCACGACCGAATCTGTCGGACTCATCTTGTACTCGTGGAATCGCTTCGTGAGAATCAGCTTGTTGGTTTCTGACTTCTGTTCATGAACTTGACACAGCTTCACCCACATCTCGCGGGCGGTTGCACACATGATTACATAGTTCAGCTGAGCGTTCTCTAAAGATGCTGCAATGATCGCCTTTGCTTTCGCATTGTCTTTGTTCCAGGCTTTCGTTATTACTGCGTTCGGTCCCTGTGCGTTTTCCGGTTTCACCCTCGTGCCATCTACTATGTCGAAAACTTCCGTCGCCCCCAGCACAGACTGAACGTGGAATTTCCACCCCTGGAAATTCGTCCCGTCGAGTCTCCTCACATTTCTCGCGAGTTCGTCCGACATTTTCGCACTTGATTCTCTGTACACCAGAAAACACTGCCACGCTTTTGCGACGCTTTGCAGAAAAAATGGCTGCCTTCACACGACCGCGTGCGCCACGGAACAAACCGCTCACGCTCCCTCGCTCACCGTTCCGGTCTTTTCACGCTTCTTCCACTTTTCGAGCTCTATAGCGCGCAGGTAGGGTGTCTGGGCCCATAACCTGTTGAACTTTCTTCTCGACATATCTTTGCTCGAGGTAAGGAAGAAGTCAAGAAAGAAGTTTGCCGTTATACTTTGAATATATTTGCACAAAGGTGATTACAAAAGTAGGAACGTGTTTCTCGCACAACGGATCGGCTTCAACTAACTAGCAGTTCGTTCGTTTCCGGTGCCGCGCTTCGCTCTAGTGTCTACAGCAACGCCACATAGCGTGTATTTAAAAACGAGTGTAGAAACATTTTTCTCCAACAGTTACATCTATCAACGGCTTGTATCTGACTAACGATATTGACGATTATAAATTCTACCACTCCAAAGGCACTAACTCGCCAAAGATAATAGAGCTAAAGAACGAATTGCAACGTTTAAACAATTATAAACTCAAAACTGTATGTGATAAAGCCAAACAATTTCTATATAATGCTAGCAATTCGGTAATGAGCTTCAATGTTTAGAGTCTGAGAGCACACAGTGCTGACTTAGAGAGTGACATTATTTTACAGAGAATAGATTTGATAGCTTTGAACGAAACTTGGCTGAACGATGATGAACGAGTGAACATCAAAGGTTACAAATGGATAAACCAGTCTAAACGAAGCGATGTGAGAGCAGGCGGGGTCGCCATATACGAGAAAAACGTAGCCAATACGATGGCGACGCCTCATATACTAATGAAAATTGATGACAAAAATGATATACGATTTACTGCTGCAGATAAGTACGGAGACATATGCGCAGCAGAGGTGATAATTTGCAATAAGAAATGTTTATTGGTGTCTGTTTATATAAGTCCCAACACTTCAAGAGAGAACATAGAATTCTTTATTTCTAGAAATTTAATTGCTTACAGTCCAAACGTTGGTAAAATAAGTTCAATATTGGAAAAGAATAGTTACAACGAAATACCTATCATATTAACCGGGGATTTTAATTTGGACGTATCAAAGCACGACAACGAAAAGTTCATAGAGTTTATGCACAACGATTTTGGCTTACATCTTTCATCAGACAAATCACCTACAACACTGGGAGGGGATCTTGCATTGACATGATATTCACGAGACACATTGACAACCTACGTTGTTATAGATATATCTCTTACTTTTCCTATCACAAACCAATACTTGGAATTACTACTAAAACCATGCCTTCTACTTTTAATAACATTAATTTAGAATCAGTATAAGTTATTATTAATTACAAACATTACATATAAAAGTTAGGGATAAAAGAATGGAAGGGTTTTTAGTGGGTAGGCGATGAATGGTAGTATCTTATGCGATGTACCCTCATTAAATCCCACACATTCAGTAGTACGGGCTACAGGATGTCTTGTCCCTCTGGAACTAGACGATTGTCGCTTTTAGAAGAGCGTAACGAAGATTTTCCCCTCTAACGCAAAAAAAAATTGGCTTGTACATATAACTTAAAAACTAATCAAGTAAAATTTAAAGATTTTTATATAAAAAATCAAACAGGCACAGTAACAACTGTGCCGCAACCAACAACGTAGAACTACGTCTACTGTCCAGGCACAGACGGTGTATGGCGCATGCGCATTGCGAACGATTAGGCTCCACTAGGGAGGGAGGGAGGGAGTTTGAGTTTGAGTTTGAGTTTGTTTATTATGCCATAGTCAAGACTTTAGGCAAATAATGAAAAATACATGGATGTACATGAAGTAAACAAGAGTAAAATAAAAACAAAAAAATTGGAATAAGTAAGAACTAGAAAAATACAGAACAGATAAGACAATTTTAATAAAGCAGTGAGCAAAAGCGGAAACAATAAGATAATAATGACTATATTGCAAAGAGAGTAATAACAATTACTAATCATTTCCACCTCAGCAAATGCTTCAGAACTAAATTTCGTTGACGGTATTAATGACTGAAATAATGCTGAGAAAATAAAAATCAACGGAACTCAGCCGTGCTCTCACTCCAGGAAGGGAGCAAGCATTGAAGTGAGCAATTTCGAGACAATCATGTGAACGGAATAGGGCCAGAATCGACAAGTCACCGAAGCCCGGCTAAATCAGTCTCAGTAGTGATAAGAATTGGAGATTGACCATGGTCTTTACGGACAAAGATCTGGCCATCTTTACACCATACGTGCTTAAAAGATAACAGTTTAGCCTTCTCACGAGTCCGGCGTAACAAATTATAAACATGCGTAGGAAGTAGCTCATTAATATAAATGTGCCCGGGGACATCTCTAGAGAAAACATCGCAGACAGTCAGTCGACGCTTGCGGCGCATAGCACCAAGAATGTAGTCACGAATCTCTCGCGACTTAAGTATGACAATAATTGATCGTGGTTTAGCAGCACGAACAGAGGCGGAGACAGTGCTAGGCGCCACATCATGCATCGCAGACGCATTGCTAACCCGCACCTCTCGAGTCTCAAGAACATCGGAAACAAGCTGTGGTGTACCCAGCGCGCGAAAAACACAAGTAACAAGCTGTTCGGATGTGTCGGTTAGAGAACCTGGTATCCCGGAAATGATAATATCGGAAGTTCGTGAGACTCGAGACGAAAGAGATCGCGGAAGACGAGAGCTATTCCGGTCGCCTTCCAATTCACTCGTCAATTCGTTCTTTAAGTCGCTCTTTAAACAGATCTTTAAATCGCGCACTTCATTCGCGAGAGCGGCACACTGGTGCTCCAATTCCGCGATACGCTGGCTGTTGCGGTCGACACTTTTAGCCAAGTTATTTAGTTGATCGAGTTTGTCATCTAGAGAGGAAAATCGCGCCTCAGATCGGGCTTCGGACAACCTCATCTGCTCCACAAGCTGACGCAAAAGCGCATTCGTTGTGTCACCAGTCACCGATTGTGGCAGCGCATTCGTCGTGTTGTCAGTCACTGGTTGTGGCAGTGCACGGACGCCAGCAGGAGGAGCCACACTGGTGAAATCCAACAGCTCCGTAAAATATAGAACATTTATTGTTTTATTTCTTTAAAATAAATTTATTTTAAAAAGAAATGGGCACAGTAACAACTGTGCCGCAAGCAACACGTAGAACTACGTCAACTGTCATTATTTCATGTTAAAGTATTCGTGATCAAGAGAGGCCAAGTTCCACACAGGGCTGTAACGCTGAATTCATCATTATTGACAGTTGACGTAGTTCTACGTTGTTGCTAAAGCTCTCAATGTAAGCTAAATACAAACAAATCTAAACAAAATAAATAAATAAATAAGTAACATATAAATAAAATAAATATATAAAAAATAAAGAAACAAACAAAAACAAACAAAGAAAAAAAATAAACAAAAAAGAGCACAGTAACAACTGTGCCGCAAGCAACACGTAAAACTACGTCAACTGTCAATAATGATGAATTCAGCGCTACAGCCCTGTGTGGAACTTGGCCTCTCTTGATCACGAATACTTTAACATGAAATAATGACAGTTGACGTAGTTCTACGTGTTGCTTGCGGCACAGTTGTTACTGTGCCCATTTCTTTTTTTTTGTTATATTTTCGAAAATAATAATCGTAGAGTAATAAATAAGTTGTCATTTGATAGCTTATATAGTCTCATTTTTTCTCTAAAATTTATAAAATCTTTAAAAGGGGTTACCGATTTTTTTCTTGCAGCGTTTTCCGCGAACTACTCATTTGTTAATAAACCGAATTTTCAAGAATTATATATGAAACAGAGATAGAATTTTCCGGGAATGGTGGTGGTGGGGTTAATTTTTTGATACCGATTTTTTTTAAACCGGTTGCGTAGTTTTCGATGCCAATGTGTTTCTTATGTTCTAAAACGTCGAAATATCGCATTAAAAAAATCCAAAATTGCTAATGATAAAAGGATTACCGATTTTTGTTTTTTTTTGTTATATTTTTGAAAATAATAATCGTAGAGTAATAAATACGTTGTCATTTGATAGCTTATATATTCTCATTTTTTCTCTAAAGTCTATAAAGTCTCCAAAAGGGGTTACCGACTTTTTTCTTGCAACATTTTGCGCGACTACTCATTTGTTAATAAACCAAATTTTCAAGAATTATATATGAAACAGAGGTAAAATTTTCCGGGAATGGCGGTGGTGAGGTTAATTTTTTGATACCGATTTTTTTTAAACCGGTTGCGTAGTTTTTGATGCCAATGTGTTTCTTATTGTGCCTGGACAGTAGACGTAGTTCTACGTTGTTGGTTGCGGCACAGTTGTTACTGTGCCTGTTTGATTTTTTATTTGGACATTTTAATGCTTTCCACAATTCCAACATTTATGACAACAAGAACATTTAATATTTTCTTTATTTATTTGAAAATTTCTTCTTCGTTTTCTTCCTCGAAATTTCGTTTGCGTTGCAACACTCTGAGACGTCACAATTCGCTGTAGCTCAGTCGTCTGTGTACCTTTATCCTCAGACTTCCTTGGTGAAACCTTGTCGATTCTTTTAGGAGAGGAAGGAAGAGGAGAGAGGAGATGTGGAACCTGGAATTCCTTCAGGATTTCTTCTAAAGCTGGCTTTGGTGACGCTGGTTTTGGTGTTGAGGATGCTGGAAGAAAAAAAATTCGAGTTGTTGGTAAGACCAGGAGAGTTGGTCTGCTTGCACCAAGAACTGGTGAATGATGGATAAGGCGTCTAGCGCCTGATAGCGACTTAGCGCTTGAAATTTTATTACCTTTAGGCGTCGCGCGTCGGTGTCTGGGCACCGGAGGATTGAGGACTTTCAAGGGAAAGTAAGGATCTCGCCTTTGATTGAGAAGAATCAGTTTCCGGTTGGCTAGCACCGGGAGGCGTGTCAACCACGATCACCTTCCTTAACGATTTTTCCTCTGCACGTCTAGCGCTGGGAGGCGGTTGTGGAATCTTCCTCGGAGGATTCAAGAAGAGTTCTACCGGTTGACTAGCACCGGGAGTCGACTGAGCGCCGTTCGCGAGATTGTCACAAAGAACAATCTTCCTCCTCTTTGTATATAGCTGCAAAGGGAGCGGCTGCGTCCTGCGTCTCTCTGTCGACTTTTTCACCACTTCCTCGGCGAGCCGGAAAGAGTGCTGGGAGTTTTCTAAGCGTGGCGTGGTGAGGCTAGCTCAACCGTTTTGGCCGACTGCTCGCAAACACCGAATTCTCCTCTGTGATGTGCCCTGCTTATATACCCGAGAAATTCGGCAGCGAGTATCAACAACGAGTGTTGCTAAGCAACTTGCATTACATGAAACTGTCAATTAATGTCTTGAAACTCTCTTCGATTGACAACTTGAATCTCTCCGCGTTTCCTGACTTGAAGTTGCTTTGCGTACATCGTAAATAATAATCTTCTTGCTGTCATGAAACCACGTGTCGTCGGAGCAGAGGTTCGGAGGTTACCCTGAGGGCTTGGTGGCTGACGGAGGTTGCCACAATGTTAAAAGAAGAAGGCGCTAGTGTTCTCCGTCTGCAATCAGAATTAATATAAACGTTTTAAAAATTATTTTATAGTAAAATAAATAAATATACAGACTAATAAGCCTGTAATTATAAGCGAAAGTTTGTGACTCAATTCCATCTTGCAGAGGACCTCCGTAACGAGGTCAAAGATGTACAGACGGCGTCATTAATGCTTTCCTAGCTGTGTTCTGGGGATTTCTATAGTGCACGTTACCTATGCCTTCAGGTGGAAGGCATTAATGACGCCGTCCATAAATTTTTTGAAGTATTGCGACTGTTACTGTTTGCATTGTGATTTCTTAATATATTTTGCGTCGGTGCAACTGAAAAATGGAAAAAGACACGCCTCACGGCTCATAAGACAATTGGTTCGCCCTGGCCATATTTAAGAGCAATATTGCTCAAAGGTCATCCCTTATAAAAATGTGCCCTTGAGTGCTCAATGGCGGTCAGTGGGAATGTATGGTTGCCCTACAGTTGCAATGCGAATTATATGAAAAAATTAATGGAAAATATTGAGTGGCAATAAGATGAATGGAAACGCAATGGCAAGATTTGAATGACAACTTTTTCCATACAGGCGTAATGGAAACTGCTAATGGCTTATAAAGGTTAAAACTTGTGTATGGAACTTGCAATGCGAATTATATGGAAAAGTAAAGGGAAAATATTGAGTGGCAATAAGATAAATGGAAACGCAATGGCAAGATTTGAATGACAACTTTTTCCATACAGGCGTAATGGAAACTGCCAATGACTCATGAAGGATAAAATTTGTATGAAATTTTTCTACCTTCAGCCAATGTTGTTCAGTGTGAATTGTAATGGAAATTCGTCAATGGTAAATGTGGCGGTTCGCGCCACCGCACCGTGGTACATGCATCATCATTACTCCCGCGCGGTAACTGTATTACCGGCAGTTCGCATCGACGCCGCTAGGCGTCGCATCGTTCATGCATTCTCTCAAATTCAAGGTTCGGCACAAATTGGTATATGTATAAGGAGACCCGCGAGGCAGATATTTTCAGGCGCTAGTCGCCTAAGGCAAGAGCTCGTATTAGATTGTCCGTTGAACCAAAGGCAATGGGAAATGAAGGCATTTATATTAAAGACAAAATAGTACCATTTATTAAAATGCCATTGAATTCTTATTGTTCCAGACGCAATGGAAATAAAGGCATTTTTGCCAAAGATAAAAATTTTTACACAAAATCCCATTGGTATTGCCAGTGTTAATACCAATGGCAATACTAATGGCAATACCAATGGCAATACCAACGGCAAAACCAGTGGCAATACCAATAGCAATACCAATGGGATTTTGTGTGGAACTTTTTATCTTTGGCAAAAATGCCTTCATTTCCATTGCGTCTGGAACAATGGGAATTCAATGGCATTTTTTAATGGCAATGAAGGGCACATTTTCATAAGGGATAAAAGAAGAAGAAGATGACGCCGTCCATACCAGCTGTGCAGGGTGAAGAGGTTATCTCAAACGCCCTGCCACAGCCCAATTAAGCGACTCAAATGTCAGTACTTCTTGCCATTTGTATCAGCATGTCAGAGCTAGTCACTACGGATTGTGGTGACACAGCACTAGACTGCCTGCAGCAGTTAATCGCATATAGCCATCTCACTGGCAATGTGCCTGATTCAATGGAGCCTAACAAGCTGCTGATTGTGCGCATTGTCGAGACAATCTGCGGTTGCTTCACCGGTCCACAGACCGATGAGGGTGTGCAGCTGCAGATTATTAAAGCTCTGCTGACTGTAATGACAAGCCAGCATGTGCTAAAGGATCCTATAGTGATAGTAGTTATCGACATTTCTTATTTTAAAGAAATCTTTGAATTGACTTTACAAAATTGCAAAAATCTTATACAGAATTAAAGTACGCACAAAAATCCAGTGCACGACACACGATTTTATATCGGAAACGAAAAAAAATTAAAAATTTAGACACATACAGCTGTCACCTGATGAAAATATTTGCTTAAACAAAAATACTGCAGTTTATATGTACAAAATAAAACCCAAGTGCAACCCAAGTCTGCACTAGGGACAACATGTAGGAACAATATCCTGCAAATAGAACTAACTAAGATTCCCTTATGAAAATGTGCCCTTCATTGCCATTAAAAAATGCCATTGAATTTCCATTGTTCCAGACGCAATGGAAATGAAGGCATTTTTGCCAAAGATAAAAAGTTCCACACAAAATCCCATTGGTATTGCTATTGGTATTGCCACTGGTTTTGCCGTTGGTATTGCCATTGGTATTGCCATTAGTATTGCCATTGGTATTAACATTGGCAATACCAATTAAATTTTGTGTGGAAATTTTTATCTTTGGCAAAAATGCCTTTATTTCCATTGCGTCTGGAACAATAAGAATTCAATGGCATTTTAATGTACATTCGGAAAGGCCGGATGGGCACTACCATCGATGGATTTAAAGCATCCGTGGACGGTGTCAAATGGTTCGCGTATTTCTTCTTGGAGGAGGGTCAAGTGTGCCCTGAGCTGAAACAATTTGTCCCGTCGCTGCTGACGACACCTGGGAGCATCACCAAGTCATGGGCCAGGTAAATCGTTATTCTATCTCCTTTCAATTTCACGTTGATTTATCGAATAGATTACATCAATTCAATACGATTTTTTCAGATTGATACCACGCACTCAAGCAATAGTACAAACGCTGCAGTCGCAGGGAATCGTGTCCAAATACAAACGGCTAGAAATCTGGGGTTCGGATAAAAAATGTGAGATTTTAATTTATAAAATAATATTTAGATATTATCATAGACTTCTGTACAATACTAGACCGCTGACAGGCATCTCGGCCGTGATGCTTGCCGCCATGTTGATTTTAGTCAAGATACTATACTACAGATTCTATACAAGTGATTTTATACAAGATTTCTATTTTCTATACAATAGAGTCTGGCATATACAGAATGTCCAAAAAAAAGATTCAATACTACAGGAGTAGTGATTCGATTTCGGCATCCAAGTACGCCTACACGTCGAAGGCGTTACTTACAAACTTATTGATAACATGCACCAATATTTAACACAAAAACATTCTCCTGCTTCGTTATGCACTGTAATAACGAATGCAGATAAACGCACATCATGGAGCAACTGAACACCCGATAGTGACTTATTGTTAATTCAATATGGCCGCACCCTTCACTAAAACTTGCACTCGCATCAGCTTTTCGGCAGTGCGTCTATAATTGTTAGGTCCGTATTCATATTCTTATTTCAAAACCGTCTTAAGTAATGCCTTAAGTTGCTAATACGATCATTTGATTGGCTGGACGGAGTCTTAAGACTGCTTTTGACCAGACTTAAGATTATCTTAGATATAGTAGGAAAGCTAGCTCCATTTTTTCGTGATTATTTCGGTACTCATGAAACTTTTTGTGGTGATTCAGAATGTTATTCAATGATCAAAGCTCCGGGGACTGACAAAAAAGTGGGTCGCTTTGGATGATATAGCCACTCACTTGTGCAAAAAATTTTTTTTTTTCAAGTCATTTCGGTATGTCAGTCATTTTGCACCATAATTCTTTGATATATTCTATGACTATTTTCAAATTGACTGACAAAAAAGTGGGTCGCTTGTGGGTGTAGGGCTGCCCAAAAATGACATTTTTTCAAGTCATTTCGGTATGTCAGTCATTTTGCAGCATAATTCTTTGATATATTCTATGACTATTAGCATAATTGACTGACAAAAAAGTGGGTCTCAAAACCCTCATAAAATATTGTAAATTTCACAGTTTGCGACTTATGAATTTTTTTCTTTTTTGAATTCACCATTGATGGTCATCAGAACTTATTTTAATTCTTATTGTCTTTTCATTACTCAAATAAATAATTAAAAGTACATCGTAAACTGAAGCCAATATCTTTTTTTATGGACATTTATTATATAATCAAAACAGAAACTGTAATGAAAAATAGCATTAAAACATCATCATAAAAAATAAATAAAAAACCTAGGAATCTTTTTCTTCTTCTTCTTTATCACAATCATTTAAATCATCTTCATCCTCAGAAAGGTCGTCACTCGATTCTGTAACAATTTAAAAATCATAATATAATTGTTTGACTACTGATTCTTTTCTCTTTCGAAGAAAAAAAATCACGCATACCTAGTTCACCTTCCTCATTGCTATCGTCTGACGGAAATGGCTGGATAAAAAATAATGGAAAATGGCTGGATAGAAAATAATGGAAAATATGAATTTGTCTGGTTTGAAGGCAATCAGCTTCCAACACTTATCAACGACATCGTTATTCAGCCGTCAGACGATAGCAATGAGGAAGGTGAACTAGAGGTATGCGTGATTTTTTTTCTTCGAAAGAGAAAAGAATCAGTAGTCAAACAATTATATTATGATTTTTAAATAATGTTACAGAATCGAGTGACGACCTTTCTGAGGATGAAAATGATTTAAATGATTGTGATAAAGAAGAAGAAGAAAAAGATTCCTAGGTTTTTTATTTATTTTTTATGATGATGTTTTAATGCTATTTTTCATTACAGTTTCTGTTTTAATTATATAATAAATGACCATAAAAAAAAATATTGGCTTCAGTTTACGATGTACTTTTAATTATTTATTTGAGTAATGAAAAGACAATAAGAATTAAAATAAGTTCTGATGACCATCAATGGTGAATTCAAAGAAGGAAAAAATTCATAAGTCGCAAACTGTGGAATTTACAATATTTTATGAGGGTTTTGAGACCCACTTTTTTGTCAGTCAATTATGCTAATAGTCATAGAATATATCAAAGAATTATGCTGCAAAATGACTGACATACCGAAATGACTTGAAAAAATGTCATTTTTGGGCAGCCCTACACCCACAAGCGACCCACTTTTTTGTCAGTCAATTTGCAAATAGTCATAGAATATATCAAAGAATTATGGTGCAAAATGACTGACATACCAAAATGACTTGAAAAAAAAATTTTTTTGCACAAGTGAGTGGCTATATCATCCAAAGCGACCCACTTTTTTGTCAGTCCCCGGAGCTTTGATCATTGAATAACATTCTGAATCACCACAAAAAGTTTCATGAGTACCGAAATAATCACGAAAAAATGGAGCTAGCTCCCCTACTAATATAAGATCCGACTATGAATTAGTGGTCTAGTATAACAGTCTGTGGATATTATATGTTTATAATTTTAGTTCTGTTGTCAGCTTACCAGAAGTGGCTGCCGGAATCCGCGCACGCAGAAGTGGCACAATTATGGCCGCCTTTGTAATTAAGAATAAAACATTAGGATTGTAATTATACAGTTTTTTAGATAATTAAATTATTTTATATATGAAAAAAATCAAAATGCATCAGTTTTAGCCCTCCAGCAAGGGATCGATTGTGTATCTTGAAATAATGAGGTAAAAATTACAAAAATGATTTATTAGCGTATCTATACGATTTTATTTATCAAAATCTAATAAAATCTGTTAACTTTTGTCATTTTTACCTCGTTTCAAGATACACAACCGACCTCCAGACGTACGCAGCGGTTTATTTTATCGACTTTAAAAGTTGGCGGAAAGTCGACTTTTTGTCATGACGGGAAGTCGACTTAAAGTCGAGTTTTTGCTCTTAGGATCATTTTTAAATGACCATATTAAGGTAGCTGTCTCGCTAAGTGCTAGTCATGTGACTGTTTGT
Organism: Temnothorax ravouxi; assembly: GCA_030770255.1. Lineage (NCBI taxonomy): Eukaryota > Metazoa > Arthropoda > Insecta > Hymenoptera > Formicidae > Temnothorax > Temnothorax ravouxi. The sequence goes on from JASTWP010000793.1 coordinate 24,566, forward strand.
AGGTTTTCACGTTCAGAAATATATTTCAGGCAATTTTTGCTAAGGGAAAAATAATTCTATGAATTATGGTGTAAAATTTCATACGTGACAAAGTATGTTACTTTTTCCAAATTCTGTGATTTTTCTCATTTGACTCCGTTTTGATCAGCTGATCATGCGAGTCGTTGAGAAAAGTTACAAGTGAGGTTACATCTCCTTGTCGATTGAATTTTGACAATTACTGAGAAAGGGTTTCTAAATGCATGACAGGGGTGTCAATCACTATCCAATTCGGCTAAGAAAGACGAGCCCCATAACCTGCAACTACAGTAATTAGCCAGCGGCGTTTCCAAGTCTTCCTAACCTCACCTCGACCAAAAAATGTCTGCTCGATTACCGCATTTTCACTAAAATAAACTAAAAAATTAGCAGCGAAATCTCCGGTAAAGTATATATTTTATGGTTGCATCGGATTCTTCGAAATCTAATGTACAAAAAGCAATGTTTTTTCTCACTTCATCTAATCGAAAAATGCGAAAATATGTGATTGAAACCGTGATAGAGCCTTCTTTTTCTGGCCGTCTGTATATGAAGTAATGCAAAATTTGTGATTTTCGAGATCGATTTTCTAGAGTAAATAGTCGGTAAGGAGCCACAGAAAAAATCGACTGCAAAGCTGATCATATAATTTGATATAAAATCCGAAATCGAACACTTTATCTAATACATGCCCTGACGAGACAGCTACCTTAAAAAAAGGAAGTAAGTTTGTGGCACAAATCATTTTTCTATATTTTACTGCACTACAATAAAGAAGCCAGATTGAGATCCCTGCTGACAGCGTTTTTCCCCCTCTTACTTACGCATACAAAGACGCTTTGTCTATTCATGTGACAACTGCGTCAGAGGGCCAATTGTGTATCTTGAAACGAGGTGAAAATTACAAAAATGAACAGACTTTACTAAATTTCGACAAATGAAATCGCTAGATACGCTAGTAAATTTTCTCACTTTTGTAATTTTCACCTTATTTCAAGATACACAATCGATCCCCTGCTGAGACCTTAATCTGCATGGCTTCTTTGTCCCATATTTTCCTTTACATAAATGGTGTACTTCTTTTTCAGGTCTCATACAAATGTTTCAAATTTAAAACGTCCCAAGAATGTGGAGGTCATGGAAAATAAGGCTCACAGTCACGTCTCATCGGCGACAGCTTTGTCGCCAATCCAAATTGATCGACAAGTAACAAATTATTCGTCTACAAATAGTGAAATTATTTCAAGTACAAAATCCTCCACATCCTGCGCTGCCTCACAACACTCAAATACAGCAAATACAGCCGATGAAGTGCTGATCAAACCATGTGCAAACTTTTCAACACCATTTAAGAAAAATTTTTTGCAAAGCACTGGCCCTTCTTCATTAGCCACCTCATTGGAAGATAATTCCTCAACTCCAAGCGATTCATTCAGGCATTGTATGGATACACCCCACAGACCGGATGAATATGATCAATCGACTACAAGCTCAATGTTTTCATTGAAAGAGTCTACGCCTTCTCCAGCATCCAACAACTCCTCAAGCAACGCCATTGTTACGAAGACCTTTAACTAAAAAGAAAAATGATTTGACAGGCTTGAAAAGCTCTTTAGTTACACTGTGTCAAACTATGCACCAACGTTTTCAGAGTAATCGTAATCCTGACATTGCTGGTAGTTCAAATGAAATTTTTGCAAGGTTAATCGTGAACCAATTAGAAATATTATCATCGCATGAAAAACAAAAAAGGCAGCAAAGAATCATGCAAATTTTGTACGAACCTTTCGATCCTTAAATAGGCGAAAATCCAACCAAAGTTACACAAGCTATTTTTAAGAGTTTTAATAATATATTAATAGATGCTACACTTTTTTATTTTATATCGTATACTTTTATGTTCAGCATCTAACTGACATATTATGAGACCTGTTCTTTTTAACCGATCTTTTTGCACAGTTCATCTTTCCTCTTTTTCTTTCTACGTTGAAGAAAAAAAAAGAAAAGATAAACTGTGCAAGAAATTCAGTTAAAAAGAACAGATCTATGATGGTCATGCTCGGGAAAATGTGGAATTTTTAATTTTATTTTTTTTACATGTAATAGATGCTATACTCGGCTGACACGGTGCACGGCGCGCGGTGAGCGGTGAGGGGCGCGAGGCGCCCGGCCGGCGCGTGACGAGCGGCGAGCGGGGCGCGGCGCGGCGCAGCGACAGATGATATACACTGCGGCGAAAAAGTATTAGAGCCAGCACAGGTAGCACACGTATTGCATAGGCATTGCCGTAGCGTCTTACGCCTTAGATAATATTAATTAGTTTAGCTTGAATTATGTGTAATGGAAACATTTAATTTTAGTAAATTAAATTATTTTCCATGTCAAAGTTTACGAGGTTTACAAAGTTTTACTTTAACTTTTGTTTATGTTAGAATAACTTTAATGGTGCGTGTCTACCTGCAAGTAAAACTTTCGAGAGTAGCTTTCGAGATTGATTCTCGCAAATGGACATATTCCTGGAGAATGAATCTTAACGGAGAATGAATCGCAGCTCTCGGCGAGCGAACTTGTCAAGATCTACTCGCAAATCGACACGACGTTATTTTACGCTCGGAGATCAGCTCGCCAAGCTCGAACGCTGTTCGTATTTTGAGAGCTACATGTTGAGAGTAAAAACCGAGATGGCAATAGTTATTTGTGCAACAAGTGCCGTAAGATAAAAATTCCCGGGTGCGGTGACCGCACTCGCTTTCGGCTCGTGCGTCAACTCCGCACCCGTGAATTTTCATCTTTACTTATTGAAGGAACTTATTGAATAATGCGGCAATCATGAACTATTGTAGAATACTACTGTGACAGAAATAAAAAAATTTCAAAATTGTTCAAATTTTCATAAAATTTAAAAATTTTTTTATTTTTGTCACAGTATTATTCTACAATAGTTTATGATTTCCGCATTATTCAATAAGTTCCTTTGTGTCATCAAAGGAACAAACTTTTGCCATCTCGGTTTTTACTCTCAACATGTAGCTCTCAAAATACGAACAGCGTACGAGCTTGGCGAGCTGATCTCCGAGAGTAAAATAACGTCGTGTCGATTTGCGAGTAGGTTTTGACAAGTTCGCTCGCCGAGAGCTGCGATTCATTCTCCGTTAGATACTCTCCAGGAATATGTCCATTTGCGAGAATCAATCTCGAGAGCTACTCTCGAGAGTTTTACTCGCAGGTGGACACGCACCATAAGACGTTTTATTTTTAAAAAAATAAATGTATTAAAAGAACTCAAAATAATATTTAATTTCTACATGACATACGCATAAAATGTTAAGTTATCACGTTGACATGAATGTAACATATGAAAATTTTAAGAAAATAATAACATAGTTGTTGTATGTGTATTTTACATTGAAGTAATAATTAAATTTTGGTAACACAATGAAATTTTAACGTATACACACGATTTTTTGCTGCGTACGTGCCGCGTAACGCAACATTCTCGTACGTAATTTATGTACGTAAGGCGTAAGATACTACGGCAATGTACGTGCGTTGGCTCTTAGTCTCTCGCCTTTTCGATGGCAGGAAAATGATACGCTATCATTTCCACACCACCTTGCGGTAGATAGCTTGGTGCGTTTTTTTTATAGTGGTTTCCCCGGTAGGCCTAATCCACTCTCATTATTTAATGCAAAAATTGTTCGAAGTGCCGTCCTCTCTCTCGTATGCAGAGTTCGGCCCTTCGTACAATATTGCGCGTCGCACGGTGCGCCATGTCCGGCGTAATAGTATCGAAGGCGCAACAATAGCTTCACGTACCTCGTTTTCTCCATCATTACGCCGCTGCTCGATTAGACTTTTTATATGACCCCATACAAAAAAGTCTAATACATTTAAATCTGGCGACCGTGCCGGCCAGGCGATTGGGCCACCACGACCCATTCACCTATCCGGAAAACACGCGTTTAATATTTCGCGCACTTGACGACTAAAATGAGCAGGAGCTCCGTCGTGCTGAAAAATTAGCTGCGCCCGTACGCGAAGAGGCACATCCGCGAGAAGAACCGGCAATTCGTTCTCGATAAAATTGGCATAAATATTGCCAGTTAAACGCGGTGGGAGGAAAAATGGACCGATCTGGAAATAATGAATAAAAATGTTTCTTCACTTAGACAACAAGAGAAAATTGCTTTCTTTCTACTTTTACTTACCACTTGATTCCCGATTACTCCCGCCCATACGTTTATGGACCAGCGATATTGAAAATTGCCCTCACGGACGACGTGCGGGTTTTCATCCGACCAATAAACGTAATTCCGCGAATTGAATACGCCGTTTGGTGTAAACGTCGCTTCGTCGGTCCACAAAATGTTATCCGGGAAAGATAAATTCCGTCGACATTGCGCGAGGAACCCTGCGTATGTTTTTTTCGACAGTTTTAATTATTGTACACTCAAGTTACAGCGAATACAAAAAGTTGATAATGACAATACCTTCACAAAAACATATCCGTGGTTCTAAATCTCGCGCTAAAAGCTGTTGCACCCGCTGGTAGTGGTACGGATGCAAATCATTCTCTCGTAAAGTGCGATGCACCTCGTATCGAGAGAGATGAAACTCGCATGCTGCACGACGCACGCTGTTGTTCGGATTTTCATAAAATGCGTCGAGTATTCTCTCTTCGTCTTGCACTCGACGACGCACTGGTATATCTCTCCTATTATGCACAAGACACCCTGTCTCACGCAATTTTTGTCTAACGCATTTTTTTATGCTACGCATAAATTCGAGTCGCGGCACACGCATTTTTCTACGCTAGCAAGCAACTATTACATTTTTATATTCTTGAGAAGTAAATCTTATTGTCGCTATCAAATACCGCGTGAACACGAGTATTTTACGCAATTACATACGTACACATCGTTATGCATATTATGAATATCGAGTAAAGACGAGAAAAAATTAGCGGATTTGTTATCATATGAATCGCAGCCCGGCGCACTGCACTGATTGACTGATCCCGAGATTCCCGCGTATGTTTTTCTTTTGTCTACAGTCGCCGAAAGTCAATTGCTTCTGGCTAGATTCGTATACACGACAACTTCTTGTGCAGTCGCATAAACCTTCGCATAGTGATAGACAGCGACAATGCGATTTACTTCGGAGGAATATACCGATATGATAGTGGCCTATGGGCTAGCAGGTGAAAATACGCGTGCCGCGGCTCGGATATATGCAGAACGATTTCCCGGGCGTGTGCATCCAACACGTCGTACTATTTATCGTGTTGTGCAAAAATTGCGTGAGACAGGTTGTCTTGTGCATAATAGAAGAGACATACCAGTGCGTCGTCGTGTTCGAGACGAAGAGAGAATACTCGACGCATTTTATGAAAATCCGAACAACAGCGTGCGTCGTGCAGCATGCGAGTTTCATCTCTCTCGATACGAGGTGCATCGCACTTTACGAGAGAATGATTTGCATCCGTACCACTACCAGCGGGTGCAACAGCTTTTAGCGCGAGATCTAGAACCACGGATATGTTTTTGTGAAGGTATTGTCATTATCAACTTTTTGTATTCGCTGTAACTTGAGTGTACAATAATTAAAACTGTCGAAAAAAACATACGCAGGGTTCCTCGCGCAATGTCGACGGAATTTATCTTTCCCGGATAACATTTTGTGGACCGACGAAGCGACGTTTACACCAAACGGCGTATTCAATTCGCGGAATTACGTTTATTGGTCGGATGAAAACCCGCACGTCGTCCGTGAGGGCAATTTTCAATATCGCTGGTCCATAAACGTATGGGCGGGAGTAATCGGGAATCAAGTGGTAAGTAAAAGTAGAAAGAAAGCAATTTTCTCTTGTTGTCTAAGTGAAGAAACATTTTTATTCATTATTTCCAGATCGGTCCATTTTTCCTCCCACCGCGTTTAACTGGCAATATTTATGCCAATTTTATCGAGAACGAATTGCCGGTTCTTCTCGCGGATGTGCCTCTTCGCGTACGGGCGCAGCTAATTTTTCAGCACGACGGAGCTCCTGCTCATTTTAGTCGTCAGGTGCGCGAAATATTAAACGCGCGTTTTCCGGATAGGTGAATGGGTCGTTGTGGCCCAATCGCCTGGCCGGCACGGTCGCCAGATTTAAATGTATTAGACTTTTTTGTATGGGGTCATATAAAAAGTCTAATCGAGCAGCGGCGTAATAATGGAGAAAACGAGGTACGTGAAGCTATTGTTGCGGCCTTCGATACTATTACGCCGGACATGGCGCACCGTGCGACGCGCAATATTGTACGAAGGGCCGAACTCTGCATACGAGAGAGAGGACGGCACTTCGAACAATTTTTGCATTAAATAATGAGAGTGGATTAGGCCTACCGGGGAAACCACTATAAAAAAAACGCACCAAGCTATCTACCGCAAGGTGGTGTGGAAATGATAGCGTATCATTTTCCTGCCATCGAAAAGGCGAGAGACTAAGAGCCAACGCACGTACATTGCCGTAGTATCTTACGCCTTACGTACATAAATTACGTACGAGAATGTTGCGTTACGCGGCACATACGCAGCAAAAAATCGTGTGTATACGTTAAAATTTCATTGTGTTACCAAAATTTAATTATTACTTCAATGTAAAATACACATACAACAACTATGTTATTATTTTCTTACGATTTTCATATGTTACATTCATGTCAACGTGATAACTTAACATTTTATGCGTATGTCATGTAGAAATTAAATATTATTTTGAGTTCTTTTAATACATTTATTTTTTTTAAAATAAAACGTCTTATGGTGCGTGTCCACCTGCGAGTAAAACTCTCGAGAGTAGCTCTCGAGATTGATTCTCGCAAATGGACATATTCCTGGAGAGTATCTAACGGAGAATGAATCGCAGCTCTCGGCGAGCAAACTTGTCAAAACCTACTCGCAAATCGACACGACGTTATTTTACTCTCGGAGATCAGCTCGCCAAGCTCGTACGCTGTTCGTATTTTGAGAGCTACATGTTGAGAGTAAAAACCGAGATGGCAAAAGTTTGTTCCTTTGATGACACAAAGGAACTTATTGAATAATGCGGAAATCATAAACTATTGTAGAATACTACTGTGACAGAAATAAAAAAATTTTTAAATTTTATGAAAATTCGAACAATTTTGAAATTTTTTTATTCTTGTCACAGTAGTATTCTACAATAGTTCATGATTGCCGCATTATTCAATAAGTTCCTTCAATAAGTAAAGATGAAAATTCACGGGTGCGGAGTTGACGCACGAGCCGAAAGCGAGTGCGGTCACCGCACCCGGGAATTTTTATCTTACGGCACTTGTTGCACAAATAACTATTGCCATCTCGGTTTTTACTCTCAACATGTAGCTCTCAAAATACGAACAGCGTTCGAGCTTGGCGAGCTGATCTCCGAGCGTAAAATAACGTCGTGTCGATTTGCGAGTAGATCTTGACAAGTTCGCTCGCCGAGAGCTGCGATTCATTCTCCGTTAAGATTCATTCTCCAGGAATATGTCCATTTGCGAGAATCAATCTCGAAAGCTACTCTCGAAAGTTTTACTTGCAGGTAGACACGCACCATTAAAGTTATTCTAACATAAACAAAAGTTAAAGTAAAACTTTGTAAACCTCGTAAACTTTGACATGGAAAATAATTTAATTTACTAAAATTAAATGTTTCCATTACACATAATTCAAGCTAAACTAATTAATATTATCTAAGGCGTAAGACGCTACGGCAATGCCTATGCAATACGTGTGCTACCTGTGCTGGCTCTAATACTTTTTCGCCGCAGTGTATATCATCTGTCGCTGCGCCGCGCCGCGCCCCGCTCGCCGCTCGTCACGCGCCGGCCGGGCGCCTCGCGCCCCTCACCGCTCACCGCGCGCCGTGCACCGTGTCAGCCGAGACCCGCCTCTATCGCTCCTTGAGCGCTCATTCGCTCAGACGTTTTATTTAATAACTCGTTAACTATTGCGAATTTTGCAACATGGTATAAGACTTTTCTTTTCAGTTTGACCCAATCTACCCCCCCTATTCGGCTGGTTACTTTTATTTCTAACACCCTGTATATTTTTTATTTTGTATTGTATACTTTTATGTTCAGCATCTAACTGACGTATTATGTGAGACCTGTTCTTTTTAACCGATTAACCGATCTTCTTGTACCGTTCAACTTTCCTTTTTTTCTTTCTACGTTGAAGAACAGATCTATGATGGTCATGCTGGGGAAAAGGTGGAATTTTTAATTAATTTTTATTTCTTTTGACATAGAATATAGTTTATTATATGGGCTGGAGAAACGACGAAAGGCTGGATAAAGTAAAAAAAAAATACGTGAAATGGATATTGGGATTGGACAGTAGAACGCCAAACTACATATTGATAGAAGAGACAAAGATGAGAGAACTGAGACTTGAAACATTGCAAAGGGCAATAAAGTATGAAGAAACCGCAAGGAAGTCGAAGAAGAAAATAGTAAGGGAATGTATTAGGGAAATAGACAGAGAGGGGGGAGAGAACGAGGGGAACAAGTGGAGAAGAAGGAGAGGAGAGGTGCTGGAGAGACTGGAGTTGTCCAAGGAGGAGCTAGAGGAGAGAAGGGAGAGAGAAAAACCGGAAAGGATAACGCAAGAAATGATGAAGGGAATAGAGAGAATGGAAAAGGAGGAAAGAAGAAAGAAAATAGGAGAATTGAGATATAACGAGTACTACAGAAGTATAATGACAGAAGGAGTTCCGAAATACCTACAGGGAAGAAAGAAAAAGAAGGCCAGGAATGTGATAGCGAGATACAGATGCGGAAATGAAATGAAAGGAAGCCAATATTGGAGGGAGGAAGAGGACAGGAAATGCAGAATGTGTAAGGAAGAGGAAGAAAACATAAGACATGTTTTAGGGGAGTGCGAAGCAACGAGAGTGGAGATGCGGATAGAGGAGTTCCTGAGCGAGGTCGGAGGCGACTACGAGGCAATGAGGAGAGTGGACGGAATCAGAGAGGTAAAGTCGAAGACGGAGGGGAGGGGGGAGGAGTGCGGAGAGACAGAAATACCAAAGTCCCTTAGCGAATGTTGAAACTTGAGTCACTATTGTATTTTAGTTTATTCGGACGTTATTGATTGGAAGTTTTATGAATAAGAACTTATTGTTTTAACTGATTTAATATTGTATTTTAGGATCTGACTTAGTAGTAGGGTTATTTTGGTTTTATTTTATTGTATTTTATTTTATATATACATTGTTTAATTTAACTAATTTATTGTGTTTTAGTATTGGATTTAATGGTAGGGCTATTTTACGTTGGAATTTAAGGATATACTGGCATCTGTGCAAAGTAGACGTTCGGAACTCGGCTATGATAATTTTGTAATTGTACTGCTGGAATTGTAAACCCTTTTCAAAGCCGAAAGGCACGAAATAAATATATATCTATCTATCTATAGTTTATTATATATGTATTTTGCAATAAAAAATATTTTATTATAAAAATTGTCCAGATTATATCTTTTATACTTATATATACTTATATTTACTTTTAGAAAAATATAAAAACGGCTATTTTATTTACGACCCGGTACATGATTATTATTTAAAAATTAATTATACATATACATGCAATGCTAGAATTAAGGATGACTCGAATCTTATCAAAAGCCTTTAAAATAAGTTTACATTTATAATTATTTACACTCGTTTAAATTAATATAATTATCACATAGAGTTAATTATCCGGAGTATCATCGCAATTGAAACCTCTGCGGATATATACATACTGCCACGGAACTTCACCTTCAGGAGTCAACAAGAAATTGGCTAATGAATTCCCCTTTGATTATATGCTTCTCTTGTAGCGCGATGAGCACTTGATGGTGCAAGACCTTGAAAACCTTCACCGTCTTCATTTCGCCATTCTCCAGGCACAACGTTGCCGTTTTCAGATTCCGAGTCCACAAAGTTAGGTGGACAATATAAACGATGTCGTACTGGCAATGCATCATTTTCCGTTTTTAAGAAATTATGAAGGCAAACACATGCCATGACAATCTTATCAACAGTTACAGGGTTCATGCAAATCGGTTTCCTGAAGACTCGCCATCGTGAAGCAAGGATTCCAAATGCATTTTCAATTGTCCTTCTAGCTCGGGACAATCGGTAATTAAAAATTGTCTAAATTTGACTTAAATTTCGACCAGCATAGGGCTTCATCATGTTCCTTGTTAATTGAAAAGCGTCGTCTCCGACAAAAAAGCACGGTATTTCTGTCTCGCTTCCAGGTAATTTTGCAACACCTTGCGGTAAGTCAAGGTCTTGATTATGTAGAGCTTTTCCAAATTCTGATCGAGAAAACACTCCTGCGTCGTTATTACTACCATACGCACCAACGTCCACCAAGGTAAATTTATAATTCTGGTCACACGCAGCCATCAATACGATACTAAAAGTCTTTTTATAATTATAGTATAAGCTGCCCGAGTTTGGTGGTGCTTGTATATGGATGTGTTTCCCATCTACAGCTCCTACACAATTTGGAAAGTTCCAATCTCTCCAAAAGCCATGACAGATATTGATCCATTCTTCTTGCATTGGAGGTCGAAGGTAATCAGGTGCTAATATTTTTATTAAAACGTTACACGTTTCTTTTATGATGCTATATGCTGTTGACTCTCCAATACGATAAGCCAATGCAATTGATAGTATCTGATCTCCCGTTGCAAGATATCTGTAACAATTAAAAACACAGTTCAATTATTTAAAGGTAAAATTTTATAGTAAGTATGACCTACATTCGGATATTAAATAAGCTTCAGTTTGAAAAAATATCGTACCTAAGTGTTATAGCGAGACGTTTCTCCGGAACCAAAGCTCGGTGACTTCTTTTAATTAAAGATGGTCTTATTATTTCTAATAATTTATTGAAAATTAGAACTGTCATCCTTGTATATCGGAAGAACATTTGTGGATCATCTTTCATTTCTTGAAGTAGATGACAAAAATCGCCTTGATTAGGACTCATACAATTAATTGATCGGACCCATTATTGACGATTCAACCACCTTTGTGATTTCTTCCTTCGTAATATAACCAAACCCATGGTCGCAACCAATAGTCCTGCAAATATTGCATCCTCTGTTCTCATCCTCTTGCAGTTTTTTACTTCCACAAATAACCTGGGAAATAGATTTGTTTGAATTAGATTTGTTAGAATTATATTTTCTCCTTATTTTTCTTCAAATGATACCATAGCTTTATAGATTTGGCCCTAAGGCCCGGTTTCACCAACGTGATTTAATCTAATCGGTCGATTAAACTCACTCTTTATCTCTTTCCAACTGTTCCCCTAGAAAGAGACGAAGAGTGAGTTTAATCGACCGATTAGATTAAATCACGTTGGTGAAACCGGGCCTAAGGCTTACAATTTTTCTTTATCTTATTGTCACTGAGCAATTTTCTTTATAGACCAATATTTAATTAAGAAAAGAAATATGAATATACCTTTGATGAATTTCCTAATACACGACGCTAATGTTAAGTGAATTTTAAGAAAAAGAGTGCTCACTACGTGCCAACGCACAGTCGGCACTCGGCGCGGCGGCAACAGTAGTCTCGGCATCCTACCTTGTGATCCTTCCCTCGTCTTCGTTGCCTAGGCTCTGTCGCCTTTGTGCACGGCTCCACTACCCTTGGCCACCCTTGGCGAACGTCGAATAAAAGTTACAGCGCGCGTCCGCCCTCCGCTTTCCACTTTTTATATTCCGCCTTGTCACCCTGTCGTCTTGTCGCCGCGGTTCGAGATCGCCAAGATTACTAGAATCGCCCCCAGCTGCGAATTTACGCGCTTACGCTTCTTTCCGACTCCGAATCAGGTTTATCCGAGACAACGGCAACTATCACAGCTTTCAGTAAAACATAACCTGTATGTATCATGCATTTTATGTTATCGCATACTGATTTTTGTTGTCAAAGTATATATAAATGGTATATATAAATGGTGCTTATATCATAGATATTAAATATTTTAAATATATAATAATATTAAATACATATATTAATATATATTATAATATATTAAATATATAATATTAAATATATTCATTATTTAAATGGACTACATATTAATGTAAAATTTAGAATTCAATATAGGATTGTTATTAAACTTAAAAAAAAATACTTACTATTTGATCGAATATGTACATACGTACAGATAACACTAAACTGACACTTCTAAATTCTAGATTAACAATCTTCATAAATGGGAGGAAACTTTTCCGCGTTCGCTATTGGTTGGACTTTACGTTTTACGCGATTTGTGTGTGATGGGCTTTACGTTTTACGTCTTACGCTTACGTCTTACGTCCTTACGCGATTTTATGTGTGAAGGCCTTTACCATTTACGAATTTCCATTACAATTCACACTGAACAACATTAGCTAAAGGTAGAAAAATTCCATACAAATTTTATCCTTCATGAATCATTGGCAGTTTCCATTACGTCTGTATGGAAAAAGTTGCCACTTGCCATTGCATTGCCATTTATCTTATTGCCACTCAATATTTTCCATTTACTTTTCCATATAATTCGCATTGCAAGTTCCATACACAAGTTTTAACCTTCATAAGTTATTAGCAGTTTCCATTACGCCTGTATGGAAAAAGTTGTCATTCGAATCTTGCCATTGCGTTTCCAATCATCTTATAATTGCCACTCAATATTTTCCATTAACTTTTCCATATAATTCGCATTGCAACTGTAGGGCAACCATACATTCCCACTGACCGCCATTGAGCACTCAAGGGCACATTTTCATAAGGGTTCAAAGCCTGGAAGAAAAGATTTTCACTAATGCAGCTTTATTAAGGTAGGCGTCTCGCTACGTGCTAGTCATGTGACTGTAGGTTTTCACGTTCAGAAATATATTTCAGGCAATTTTTGCTAAGGGAAAAATAATTTTATGAATTACGGTGTAAAATTTCATACGTGACAAAGTATGTTACTTTTCCAAATTCTGTGATTTTTTTTATTTCACTTTGTTTTGATCAGCTGATCATGCGAGTCGTCGAGAAAGGTTACAAGTGAGGTTACATCTCCTTTTCGATTAAATTTTGACAATTACTGAGAAAGGGTTTCAAAACGCATGACAGAGGTGTCAATCACTATCCAATTCGGCTAAGAAAGACGAGCCCCATAACCTGCAACTACACTAATTAGCCAGCGGCGTTGCCAAGTCTTCCCAACCTCACCTCGACCAAAAAATGTCTGCTCGATTACCGCATTTTCACTAAAATAAACTAAAAAATTAGCAGCGAAATCTCCGGTAAACTATATATTTTATGGTTGCATCGGATTCTTCGAAATCTAATGTACAAAAAGCAATGTTTTTTCTCACTTTATCTAATCGAAAAATGCGAAAATATGTGATTGAAACCGTGATAGAGCCTTCTTTTTCTGGCCGTCTGTATATGAAGTAATGCAAAATTTGTGATTTTCGAGATCGATTTTCTAGAGTAAATAGTCGGTAAAGAGCCACAGAAAAAATCGACTGCAAAGCTGATCATATAATTTGATATAAAATCCGAAATCGAAAACTTTATCTAAATACATGCCCTGACGAGACGACTACCTTAATGCAAAGGCACATGCAGATTGACAGAATGAGCTGTATTGAGGGTAACAGTAGTTGCCGGATCTTTTAAGAGATGGCGCTGCAATCGCTGCATCTGACAAGAACAGACATATCGTACAGATGACTCGTTAGACAAGAATTATAGATATCTCTCATTCTGTCAACCTGCATGTGCCTTTGCATAAAGCTGCCTTACTGAAAACCTTTTTTTTTTAGTCTTTGAATCTTAGTTCTATTTGCACGATATTGTTCCTACATGTTGTCCCTAGTGCAATTGGGTATCATTTTGTATATATAAACTGCAGTATTTTTGTTTAAGCAAATAGTGTCATCAGGGGACGGATGTGAAGGATTGTGATATAAGTTTTACGAATATTATGTTAAGAGTACAGATAACATTGTGAAATTTATTGATACCAATGGGTTGGTAGAGTCAGTTAGGAGAACGAATTTTACATTTGAATGTAAGGAGACTATGGACACTTTCGAACCAATTACTGTAAGTGATCTGGAACAAATTGTTAAGGTGGTTTGAAAGTAAACTAAAAGACTAGCCACATAAATAAAACTTTGGGAGATTGTTCTTTAACATATAATAAACCATCTCTCAAAATTTGAGACCCTGTTGCCATGTAAATTATTGCAAACGAGCAATATAAAAAATCACTTTTTAACATAGCTCTTATGGGAGGTTATTGAATTTTTACCGGAAATGATATGATATCTTTTAAGAAAAACTAAAGATGTTAATAAAAAACTGATCACTGAAAGATGAAATCACAAGCTTTCCAGTGGTATATGAAAGGTTGTGTGTTGCCATGGATTTTTAAGAAATATTTGATCGAGAAAGTGATGACGCATGTGCGTGTCACGGAAGTAAAGTGTCAATGGACACGCTAAGAGGTTAGATACGCCAGCGTCGCCAGCGGGGAGACGGCGAGTCGGCTGCTAGGATCAAGACAACATTAATCAATCGACTTTTTATAATTGTTATAAATTTATAAACTACTTATAAAAATCAATGGGAACATTACCAATATTAATCATTTTTATTTAGATAAAATGTTTAGGAAAAATTATAATGTATTTTATCAAGTTTTATGTGAGTTGTATTATTGACTAACAATGTCACTTTAGAGCCACCTTAATGGTCTCCCACAAAAAAGGGAACAGAGGAAAGGATATCGAATAGTATACTAAAAATGGCTCTACCAGTGATAAAAGACAAGTTTGTTGAAGTGATAAATGACTCACTTCGTACGGGAGTATGTCCAGAGAGCTGGAAACATCCACTATAGTCCCAATACCAAAGGTAAAGAATCCAAAGAAAGCGAGCGAATATAAACCGGTTAATATGCTTCCAATTTACGAGAAGGTTCTAGAATTAGTTATAAAAAATCAGTTAAAAGCGTTTCTAGAAAAGAATAAGATATTAACTTAATACCAATCAGGATTTAGGAAATACCATTCATGCGAGACAGCGTTACAAGACATGGTAAAACTGAAGGAGAGCTCCCTCCTCACCGATTTCGATGAAATTAGGCTTAATCGATTCGTTTTTGCACAAAACGAATGAATCTGGCAGAAAAAAGCCCCGCTCGGCCCCGCGACGCGAGATATTAACTGTTAAAGTTGACGACTATCAGGTTATGAGACCTGTCATACCGACGCGATGTAGCGACTGGTAGCGACCACGAACATGCCCTGCGGCCACATGCGCATGCTCCGTAGCCGCACGCGTATGCAAAAGAAGGTCACGTGACAACTGTTTGGTTGGTAAGGCCCGGTTCAACAGTTTCCAGTTAGCTTAACCTGCTTAACTAGTAGTTAATTCTCACTCTCTGTCTCTTTCTAACCTCTGAGGTTAGAGAATTAACTACTAGTTAAGCTAACTGGCCACTGTTGAACCGGGCCTAAGTCAGAAATGTAACATAATTCGAAATGATATTCTTTTGGCGTATAGATTAGTGACGCTTTAAAAGTATTTAAGTGTTTAAAGCGCGTCACCTAACTTATGTAGATTAGTAACGCGCTTTAAAAGTATTTAACTGTTTAATAATTTTCGTTAAAGCAGGGCATACACACACACACACGTGTGTATGTCCTGCTTTATAGAAGTTGTGATTTTCGTTAAAGCAGGGCACACACACACGTGTGTATGCCCTGCTTTATAGAAGTTGAGATTTTCCTTAAAGCAGGGCACACACACGTGTGTATGCCCTGCTTTAACGTAAAAGTTAATATATCGTGCAACAAATCTTCGGATACTGCATTTAGATATGAAAAATTGACAAGGATCATTCTATTGTGATCTTTTAGATTTTTATCCCAAAACATTTTTCGGATGAATTTGGGCCATGTTTTTGCATCGCCAACAACATCTTGAACCGCTAGCCACGGATTGCTATTTAATTGCTCTACTGAATAGGACATTGTAAATATTTTAAAATTGCACACAACAATATATGATGTAATTGAGGTTGGGCGCTCAAGTACATCGATTACACATGTGACCACGGAGCATGCGCATGTGGTCGCGGAGCATGTCCGTCGTTGCTGCATCGCGTCGGTATGACAGGTCTCATAACCTCTGATAGTCGTCAACTTTAATAGTTAATATCTCGCATCGCGAGGCCGAGCGGGGCTTTTTTCTGCCAGATTCATTTGTTTTGTGCAAAAACGAATCGATTAAGCCTAATTTCATCGAAATCGGTGAGGAGGGAGCTCTCCTTCAGTTTTACCAAAAAAATGAGAGCCGAGGAAGCCAATTGTGATAAGTCTTATGCGAGAATTAAAAAGAAAGAAGAAAACAAAATATGGGAGAGACAGATATGTGAAGTGAGCGGAGAGAAAAAAAGAAGCGAAAGGTGGCAAATGGACATTGGTACAGTGGATGAGAGAAAGGGAATACATTTTAACGGAGAGAAATGGTGATGTGGGATGAGTGTTTTAAGGTGAATGGAACGGAAAAAGTTTAAAGCGCGCGCGTAGCGCGCGTGTGTGCTAGTCCATAATAAAAAAATCCATTTAGACCGAGAAGTTAGCTTTGCGAGTCGAATATCTCGCACGTAGTGTTGCCGCGTGCGTGATTGGCTGGCGCGGTCGAGATTGACGGCGATCGCGAGATCGCGGCGAGTTTCGGCGAGTTTCGTGCGTGTGTTTAATGTGATCTCTCACCATTAAATACAATGGTTTAATTCCGAATTTCGGTCGCGTCACGCAAGAATCGAAGTGACGACGGCGATCGAGATCGCGACGAGTTTGGCGAGTTTCGCGCGTGTATCGCGTGATGTGACGTGTGTTCGCGTGGTGTGTTTTGCGAGGTTAGTAGGATTTTTTATTATATATAATCCACTATTATATATATATAAAATATGTGGATAATTATATTTTACATTAATATTATTTAACGCAATGACGTGTGCTCGCGTGGTGTCTCGCGAGGTTAGTTATATTTATTGCTTGCTCGTACAAATCTAATCTAAGGTATACGTTACACAGTAACTATAGATTTTTTATATAGATTTATCTTTATAATCATATTTTTATATATAAGCAGATGTAAGTAATAATTACTGTTTTTGCATTATGGCCTTATTTTAGATATATGATGGGATTAGCGATTAGCTATTGGTGCTCATGGTGCAAATATTCAACAAGCGTGAAAAGTTGATGATATTACAAATATAGTTAGAAGAAAATTCATGCACATTTAAGATATATATATTAGAGAGGTAATTATAAAAATTATTATCGCTTGTATTTTATTTCAAAGAGTATTGTTTTATAAAAGTTTACTCTGACCGTTTTTATCTAAAATGTATATACATATTTGTATATATGTTGCATTATATTATGAGCTGGTATACAAAGCTTATCAGATTTCTTTCTCAATCACAGACGCATTAATAAGCTGTTAAGAAAGACCGATCTATGCTGGAACACAGCGATAACCTAGAAATAGATAAATAGTGACAGTCTGACTATCGCCTCGTGATAGATAGCGATAGTGAAATATATATTGACGGCAGGTAGCTGATGATGCCGAGGAGATCGTTAAGAAGGAAGGTGTATCCAAAATTGCACATGTATGTACGTATTTGCTGTCTTGTAAATTGTAAAAGTTGAAAAGAACGAAAAAGTGTTCTGTAGCGCAATTTGTATTGTAGGCAAGTTATGCTAAAATATTTGTGAATTGAGTTCCTATTATCCATTATTATGATATAATTTTTATCAAAAATATTAAAATTAATTTTATTAAGTATTCAAAGCAATTATAAGAGTTTTTAGCATTAAGTATTTCCATTTTCTTATAATATGCTTAAAAATTATTGCAGGGGCTTGTGAGTTATGCGAAGCAATTGATACTATTAAAGTTCATTGGTCATATAAAGTTTGCACACGTAAAACTTGACATCCTAAAAATCACAATGCATTCTGAAAACGATACCGTGCAGGTTCGTTGGCGTATACGTGGTGTCACAGGCTGGAAGGTATTTTCTATGTTTTAAAAATAAAATTTGAAAAATACAACATGCCATAATAAGCGCTAACCAGGAAATGTAAGTGTAATCAGTGCTATAAACATTCCTTTTAATAGTGATATAAAATTGTTCTTATAAACATTGTTAGAGCAGAATGGTCGTGGAAATGGAGCGGGAGAGAAACGGGTTCGTTACACTTTAGTTTTGTCTCTGAAAAACTTTATTTATAACGACTTAGTATGTGCGCGTGTTCGACTGACGATTTCTCGAGTGCGACTGCCCGTATGGTGGGCGAGACCAACCGGTTCGAGTTTCCGCATGCGCGCGCATGCCAGCAACGATAGATACGGCGCTCGTCTCGATTCTCGCTTGTATCAATCGATAGGCGTGATCGATGTACAGTCGTGCACATCACGAGGCATCATGAAAACGCGATTAACATTTTATTTTAACACTACCGCCGTTTGAGCGTTTCTTGTTAACCGACAACATATTTAACTTTTCGCAAATTCTCTTGAAACGATCTCTTGGCAGAGCCTTTGTAAAGACATCTGCGCGCTGATCTTCGGACGGAACATATTCCACGACTATATCTCGATTGTCAGCCTTTTCTCTCACGAAATGATAATGGATGTCTATGTGTTTTGTACGCTTATGATATATAGGATTCTTAACTAGCTGTATTGCACTTTGATTATCAACAAACAGTGTAGTTTCTTTCTCACATGGACATCCAATATCCGACAGTAGCCTCCGCAACCAAATCGACTCTCGCGCCGCAGCCGATGCAGCCACAATATTCTGCCTCGGTTGTGCTCAGAGTTACCAATTTCTGTCTCTGCGAAGACCATGAGATTGCTCCATTTGCCAGACAGAAAACATAGCCAGTAGTCGACCTTCGTGTTTCGACATCGCCTGCGTAGTCGGCATCCGAGAAACCGATTAACTCAGGTCCGCTACCGCCGTTTTTATACTCTATGCCGTAATCAGCAGTACCCTTGAGATACGCGAAGATTCTTTTTACTGCGCGCCAGTGCTCGATATTATGTTTACTTAAAAACCTGCTGACTGAATTTACTGCGTATGCTATGTCCGGTCGTGATACTGCTGCTAGAAAAACTAAAGAGCCTACTGCTTCCCGATAGAGTACATTATTTACATTTTCATCGTCTATCTCAGACGGAATTAGAACTACGTGCGGATCAGCTGGCACGCTAACAGTTTTCGCGTCGACCATTTGAAATTTCTCTATTAATTTTTTTGTGTACGCACTCTGATGTATGATCAGTGATTTTTCTTTTCTATCTCTTAAAATTTGCAGACCGACATACGTGCTTGAATCACTGATAGTTATCTTAAATGTATCGCTTAGCCGCTTAGAAATTAATTCTAGAGTTTTTCTAGTTTTTGCTGCGACCAAGCCATCGTCAACAAATAGAACTAAATATATTATTTCACCTTCAAGCTGCCCGACAAACACGCATTTGTCGGCTTCGCACTCTTCGAACTCGAACTCGTTTAGGAACTTTGTGAACCTTTTGTTCCAACATTTCGGGGCCTGTTTCAGGCCGTACAGAGATTTTTCGAGTTTACACACTACAACACTCACGATTCCTCTTGCATCCTCTCCGACGTCGAGACCTTCCGGTATCTCCATGTAGATTGTCTCGTCCAACGTCCCGTACAGAAAGGCTGTCTGTACGTCGAACTGCATCAGCTCGAGGTCTTCTATGGCGATCATTGCTAAAAACACTCGCAGCGAGTCGTACCTGACTACCGGTGCGAACGTCTCGGTGTAGTCAATTCCTTCGCGCTGCAAGAAGCCTTTTGCGCACAATCGAGCCTTGAATCGATGTAATCCTCCTTCTGCGTCCGTCTTCACTCAAAAAACCCATTTAGAGTCGATCGTCTTCATATTTGAGGTTTTCGTCATTTGTGATTTTCTTCATGTGCCTTTAGCTCGTCCTTTATAGCATTTGCCCACTGCGTTGCTTCTGTGCTATCCATTGCTTCCTTATATGAATTGGGAATCATATACTCGGCTACATTTGCGTTGTATCTCAACGGAGTTTTGATTTTTGCCTTGTCTCTGAGTGTATGCGAGGTAATTGGAGGGTTTGTTGCTACCGGTACTGCAGTATCCGCCTTCGCAGCAGCTGCGCCTCCTGGTGCCTTCTCCTCTTTTTCGCTCTCACTCTGGCTCTCTTCGTTTTCTTCATTCTGCTCCATTCCAGTTCCCGGAAGCACTATCTCGTCTTCTTCGCCTTCATCTTGCGGGTCCATCTTTGTAGACACCTTGCCGATTTTTTCGTTGAAAACGACATCCCTTGCCTCACTCACCTTTTTCGTCGCGGGGTCGTACAATCGGTAAATCGCGGAGTTGTCTTTGTAACCCACGAAGATTACCTTTCGCGCACGAGCGTCGAGTTTCTGCGTGAATTGTTTTGGGATGTGTACGAACGCCTCCGAGCCGAAGATTCGCAAGTGACTCAGATCTGGAGTTTTTCCCACCCACATCTCGTACGGTGTAACTCTGTCACTCGACCACACGGTTCTGTTCAGAACACAAATCGCACAGCTCACTGCCTCTGCCCATAGATTTAGAGGCAAATTCTTCGCGTGAATCATTGTACGCGCACTCTCGACGATTGTGCGGTTGTCCCGCTCGGACTTCCCGTTTTGCTCGGGAGTGTAAAGCGCGGTTGTCTCCCGTTTTATACCGCGTGACGCGAGATATTCGTCCATTAGTTTGTTGCAAAACTCGCGGCCGTTGTCCGATCTCAGAATTTTAATTGAGCGCCCGAATTTGTTAGATATCATTTTCTCGAAAATTTTAAATTTTTCGTAAACTTGAGATTTCTGTTTTAGGAAATATACGTGTCTATAACCACTCGCGTCGTCTTTAAATGTCAGGAAGTATTTTGATCCACCGGGTGACTCTACGGACATTGGCCCACACACGTCCGTGTGTATTACTTCGCCGGGCTCTGTTTTCACTTTCTCAGCGTTCTTCTTGAACGGCAGTCTATGGGCTTTCCCCAGCTGGCACGATTCACAGAAAAAGTCAGTTTTATCAGAGAGCGATACTCCACTCACCAAACCCTTTTTCGCTAGCTCACATATCGCGCGTTTGCCCACGTGCCTCAACCGTTTGTGCCATACAGTCAGATTTATTGTCGCAACATTGGCCTCCTCGACACTTCCCGGTTTCACGACCTTGAAGAGCATACGACAGACGTTGTTGCCCTGTTTCACTCCCGTCGCGACTACACTATTATCGCGTATTATTTCGACATAGTCCTGTCTGAAACACACTTCGAAGCCGATATTCGTACACGCGCCCACCGAGAATAGATTCTTTCGCAGTTTCGGAACTAACAATACGTTTTCAATGCGCGCATCTCGCCACACACCGTCGATTAACTTTTTGATTCGTATTGTTCCTTCCCCGACAATGCCACATACCTCGTTGTCGCCAAGCGAAATCTCTCCGCCGTCTTTGTTTTCGCGATAGTCGGTGAGCCACTCACGTCGATAAGTAAGGTGTCGCGACGCTCCACTATCGATGAGCCAAACCTCGCTCTGCTTTGCGGCCATTATTTCTTGCACTTGTTTACTGGCAGATTTCGCGCGACCGCTCTGCGCATACTTCGCACTCGGCTTCACACCGGTTTCCACTACGAACGCGCAATCGCGAGACACGCGAGATTTTTCATCGTCACCTTTCTTTCGACGCGCATTTTTGCATTGTCGTGCGAAATGTCCCATCTCATTGCACTTATAACACTTAATGTCCTTTGTGTCCCTCTTTTTGGCTTCCACGGTGTCTTCTTATCTCTCTCTTTTTTCATTGCGGTTAACGCACTCGCTGCGTCCTCATCTGCACTGAGTCGCATATCCTCTCGTATGAGCCTTTCTTGTAGGTTATTCAGCGTTTGTCGCGCCGGATCTACGCTGTCCCACGCGATTTGTAGCGTACTGAACCGTGAGGTTAGACTCGCCAGAGTCTTCGCCATGATTGTTGCATCAGACACTGCCTCGCCGATATCTCTGAGCTGACTCGCCATGTTCTGAATTTTCGCCACGTGCTGCACCGCCGTACTCATGCGATAAGCATGAAATTTTTGCAGCAATCCCAGCTTGTTCGTCTCGGTTTTCTGCTCGTGTATGAGTCCGAGTTTGTCCCACATGGCTTTTGCACTCTCGCAGGATAACACACACACTTGTTGCTCCTCTTCCATCGACGACAAAATAATGTACTGAGCTGTGGCGTTATCCTTTTTGAACTTCTTCACCTCGGCCTGGTTTGAAGGAACGGCAACCGGCATGGTTCTTGTTCCATCGACCACGTCCAGAACGTCGTTCATCACGAACAACGCATTTATCTGGGCCTTCCATGCCTGGAAATTCGTCCCGTCGAAGTTCTTGATCCCTTTCACTGAGATTCCGGTAGACATCGCGGATGCAAATTTCTTGCTCGCACGTGTCCGTTATACGCACTCACTCAAGATGGCCGATTTGCCTCGTGTCTCGCGAAACTTTTCGGAGCCTCTATCCACCTTTCACACGACTGTTGCACAGTATACGGCACCTGGGGGTCGATTACGGTTTTTGGGTGAGCTCATTCACTTTTCACATTCTCATCTCACGCGACTTTGTTCACCCGATTATCAAAGTGTCGAGTAAAATTGCGAGATCACTAGCACTTCCGGCCTAGTCATCTCGCATCTCGCTGCTCGCAGTTCGCAGTTTCACGCTGTCCATTATCGTTGCCCAGAGGAAGAGATACGTTGCCTCAAGAGTGAGGGATCTAACCTAAGAGTGAAGAAAAACTTCTTACTCTTATAAAAGCTGTTGATAAAGAACGAGGCGTAAGTACATCTATCATAGTCGTGGACGAAATGTAAGGTAAAGAAAAACGTAAGTCGTGAAAGGCTGTTGTACATACGTATGTGCAATAGCCTTATAAGTCTTACGTTTTTCTCTGCCTATACTTTTTGTCCACGCTACGACAGACGTCTTGTTTTTTCCGTGAGTTCACCGAAATTTGAAATATGAACGTGACGAAAAAGCAAAAATCAGTGATGTTAAATTATATGAAAGATAACCCCGATTTTGCGAGGGGTCGCTTGCGGTATAATGGTGAAAATAAGAAAATATTAGTAAGTATATAATATACATTGTTGTTATGAGATGAAGAGTTGCATTATTTATTGTCAGTAATTTTGCAAATATAGAGGCCTATTCTGTAAACGTTAACGATATTGTTATGTGCTTTGCTATTTCTATGGTATATTATGATATATAGCACCTAATGATGTCGTTAATGTTTACACGATTCCATAGCCTCATTGTAGATACTGTAATTTCAACAATTAATTAAAATTTATAAATGTAAAAAATAATTTGATATTTCTTTTATAATTTTTGAATAATTTTTTTTGCATAGGATGACATGTGGTCGAAAATGACAAATTCGTTGAATTCAATTGGAAGTGGCCCACAAAAACAACCTAAAGAGTGGCAAAAGGTATGTAAAAAACATAATTTTGTGTCAAATAAGGACCAAAGCGTATAACATGACGTAGCGGTATACGACAGTCATATATCGCTACAATATGGTATGTGCTTAGGCTCTAAGCAGTGTATGAAATTAATGCGGATCATGCAAAGAACATGTAAAAAATAGAAATAAATAATAATAATATTATATATTAATAATTTTTTATTTTATGAATACATTTTTATGAATGTATTTTTATATTTGTACAGACATGGAGAGACTGGAAAGCCAATGTATTAAAGAAGTGTACACAGAACAAAAGTTATGCTATGGGTACAGGTGGAGGACCTCCTAAAAAGATTGCGTTAACTCAACTTGAAGAAGAGTTAATGGAGATTTTAAGTCCTGAAGCTATTGGTTTGGACAATATACCTCAAGGTGGCTTTTTTAATAGGATTAAAGAGAAAAAATCTTCCGATACCATCTCTCCACAAGAAGAATCTTTTAGAAATGTGCAAAGAGTACAAGCTAGTAGAATAAAAGAAGTACATACTATTCCTGCATCTACACAGACGAAAAGGGTATGATGCACTTAAAAATTGTCTATTTTTCTATTACTATACAGTTTATATTATCCCAGCTAACACCAAGTAACGTGTAACCTATATAATTTCTTATTTAACAATGTAAATGCAATATAACACATGTGTTGAGTGGGAAATTATAACTTGCATATTACTTGGTATTTGCTAGGATATAATTAATAAACTAAAGAATAACTGCTGCCATTAAAGAAATAAATATAATTTATATTATAGAAATGTACTTCAATATTGATAAATGCTGCCAAAGTACAAAAGGGGACAGAAGGAAAGAATCCGATGTTATCAACGTGTTCGAGTACAGTTGTATCCAATGACGGCAATGACATTGTTGATTTCGATTCGATACCATTCGATTATGATTTTGAACCAAAGGTAAATAAAATCATTTAATTGAACTTGATTGACGTATACAATTTACATGTCACCATGATAAATATATGTTTTCAGGAAATAAAAATATCAGAATATTCTAGTTTTTCCGACACTGACACGATCAATGAACACCAAAGAATAAATGCATTGACTGACGAAAATAGAAACGCATTGCCAAGTGTCACGATCGATTGCATACCTGAGCATCGTACGCAGCAGAACAAAGGTATTATGTACATACCATTAATTTTATCATATATTGTAACATTGATATTAAGATGTAAAATAGAATATAATTTGTATAATCCTGTTTCAATTTCTGTGATTATACAGCTAAAGATAGAAATGAAAATTGTGCAAGATCAGCGGTACAATTAATGCGAGAAAAAGTCGAGGTATTACAAGAACAAGGTGCGTTTAACAAGAAAACTCAAGAACGTCGAAATGAAATTAAAGAGGAAAAGTTGAAGATTTTGAAAGAAAACATAGCTTTAAAAAAACAAAAGTTTGAGTTCCTTCAGACTAGTCATTCAGAATATAAAGATATATTGACTAATATTGATGATAACTTATTACGTTTAATAGGTGAAGTCGAAAAAGTTGTGCCTTGTTATTTAACATAAAAAATGTATAAGTAAAACGTGTATATATACGTAATATGTATTGAAAGTATATATATTTTGCAATAAAGTGCAATACAATGTTTTATTGAATATTTCATACAGAATTATTATTCTAACCATGATTCTTACACAATTATTGTAGTGTACAATTATTGACTAATAACTTATATCAAAATAAATAATGTCTTAAAATCCCACCGGTCTTACATTCTCAAAATACATATGAATAATCCGCTCGCGAACTTCATTTCCATTTTCCATGTTCTCTGCTTCTTCATTTCTTATTGGAAGTTCCAGGTCTATTTCGTCGTAATATAGTTCTGGTTCAGGAAGCCTCCATTGGACAGCGATGTTATGTAGAACACATGCAGCATTAACTATTCGAGCTAAAAATAAATTGTGGTAATAAAAGTATATGTATAATGTACACATACATACACTTTTGTATGTATGTATATATATTCAGTTCATATTTTACCTGCAACTTCTGGTGCATAATGTAAAGCTCTTTCTTTCCTGAGACATCGCCATCTCCCCTTTAGAACACCTATGCATCGCTCAACAGAGCACCGAGCCCGGATATGATGTTGAGTGTACCTTGCAGACGGCGTTCCCTCTGGTTCATGTAGCTTAGGTGTCATCAGATATGGTAGTAGAGGATATGCACTATCTCCTAGGAAAACCATATATCGTTTAAAATATACTTTTTAAATGCATTACCAAAACTGAAATAATTAAGAACAAATTATATAAAAATATAGTTACCTAAAAGCCAGGCATCTTTTCGTCCTGTAGCATACATCTCTTCCAGATGATTGGATACGTGAGATGCTCTCCAAGCTCTTGCGTCGTGCGTTCTTCCGCCATGAGCAGCATTTACTGTTAAAATTTTACCTTCATAATCTGATACCTGTAGTTTAATAATTTCAATAAAAAGAAAGTTAGAAACTTAATTTTCTACATTAAATATAGAATTATTACATTATTAATTAAGTTATACGTACAAGAAGTACATTTAAAGAGTGATACAATTTGCGGTTGATATACAAATGCTCCCTTTCTACATTTGGTGGAACGATTGCTACGTGAGTTCCATCGATAGCTCCGATAATGCCTGGAAATTGTGTACGTGCCCAGTAACTGTAAATTATAAAAAATAAGTTTTTATATTTTTTTAAGGCTTCTGCCTGCTCGTGTTTCTATCTTTGTTTGATAATGACGGAAACGAGAAATTACATGCCAAAAAAAGGACCCCGTACAATTATATGAAAAAAACGTTCTTGGTCAATTATTTGCAATTTGTGATATGTTGTAGTACTTGTGCGGGATTCTTTATAAACCTTACGTTTCTTTAACCCGTTGAATTTCATTTTCTTCAATAGGAAACTTGATCCACTGTTGCATCAATATATTTAATTTTAATGCATTGACGACTTTGCGAAGAATTTTGGAAATAGTAAGTTGACTCATGCAAGACAAATAGTCTTGGCCGACTCGCTTTTGGTAAGATCCAGATGCTATAAAATTCAATACGCTTAAGACCTGTAACATAAAAGTAGCATTAAAAATTAGTAAAATTGATCAAGTTTATTAATTATTATAACTCACAACATATGTTTCATACTTGTAATTCAACAGGAATTGCATGACGTCTTCTCGGGATAGGCAGTAAGGGACGAAGGTCATCGATGAGAATTCGTACAGCTTCCCTGGATAATCTATAAAAATGTAAAAATTGAGTTATAACATATTCCTCTCATTCGACTTTGTATATATTACAGACTTGTATCTTCTATATTGTGTATATTTAAAGTTGCTTCAAAACATACAAGATGTAGACATATATATATACACTACATTTATATGATATATATACATATATATATTGAGATATTGATGTATTGATATATTGATCTCTATATAATGTTAAAGTACACTAATAAAAATGCAATTTTTTTAGAAATGTAAGTTAAATAAACACGATTACTTTCAGTCACTCACCTGTAAAGACTCCGAAATTCGTTTTCTGGGATCGCAAATGGATCCGAAACATCTCGTAATCCACGTCGTATTCGTAACATTGTATTATTTCGATTATTGCGCATGAACAGTATAACCAATAAATCCATTTTTAGTGAGCCAGGCCGTTGAACAGTCAATACGTTTCACTCACTTTCACTTTTTCACGCAAAATTTTGTGTCGAGTCTGCTCACGCGAATCATTTCGCACTCTCACGAGGTGAAAACAACCGTGATTGGGTGAGCTGCTCACTTCCGTCATTTTCACCCAATCCGAGAACCGTAATAGACCCCCTGGGCCCATAACCTGTTAGAGCAGAATGGTCGTGGAAATGGAGCGGGAGAGAAACGGGTTCGTTACACTTTAGTTTTGTCTCTGAAAAACTTTATTCTTAACGACTTAGTATGTGCGCGTGTTCGACTGACAATTTCTCGAGTGCGACTGCCCGTATGCTGGGCGAGATCAACCGGTTCGAGTTTCCGCATGCGCGCGCATGCCAGCAACGATAGATCCGGCGCTCGTCTCGATTCTCGCTTGTATCAATCGATAGGCGTGATCGATGTACAGTCGTGCACATCACGAGGCATCATGAAAACGCGATTAACATTTTATCTTAACAAACATTAATTATAATTGATTCAAGCTGTCTATTATTTGAAAAGAACTTGATTTTTAGTCTCGTTTTTTATTCTACCTTCAGAAAAAAATAAAATAATTTAGATATCCTAAAATTAATTTTGCTTATGCTATCGGAGAGGAAACACTTTGCTTATGCTATCGGAGAGGAAACACTTATTATAAAATTGATTATAATACCAAGACAATTATATATAACGATTTCAGGTGATACGACGGCTTTTTTATTTTTTAAGTTAATGCTGAATGGAAAAGTCTAACTATAAGCATATTGCGGACAAGATGATGTCTAATTAGGATACAGCCACGAAAAAGAAAGATATGCGCATAGCAGGAAAATTAGGGTTATTCATAGGCCTTGTAAGCATATTTGGTAACAACGACGATTCTTTGAATTGAGCTCTGTCTTAAAATCGCATCAATTGAAGTGAATCTACTGCTGAGTGCTGAAATTATACGATTTTATGCGTCACAACGAATAGACCAAGAGGAATGCTTTTTCCAGTCGATGGTTTCGAATTTTGCTGACGTATCTATTTCGTTGCAAATGCATCATTATGAAATGATGATCGGTATGAAATGAGAGATATGTGAATTAAAAAAATGTGTACATTACCTAAACAGTATCTTTGTATGATTACAAACTATCTTCATCTAATTTTTTAGTGACAATATTTCTGTGTAAAAAATATGACGACTATATTACAGTATATCTGATAATTTTAACATAATTATAGAGGTAGGGTGTCTAAATTGTTATCGTTCCATCCATATGCAGTTTTTATACTATTCAGGCAGTATCGATATTTTATGCTGCTTAGAAACAAGTAGAAAGTATTTTAAGACACTTGTATCGTTTCCAGAATATAAAAACTTGTGTTTAGATTACAGATATACGTTTTGGGTACTGAAGTATCTATTTCGTTGCAAATGTATCATTATTAAATGGTGATCGGTAGTAAATGAGAGATATGTGAATTAAAAATATGTACATTACCTAACCCTTCATCTGTTGCTTTCTCATAGAGGAAGCTTTGTTTTCATGAATTTCGTATATGAACCTTTGATTGCGTATAAAGTTGGGTTTAATCAACCAAAAAATATATATATGAAATAGGGGTAGAAGAAACCAACGAAGAGATTGGTTTTTGAGTTTTTTCTGCCAATATGTTCAGATTGTTGTAAAACCTCGAAATATCGCCTAAAAAAATGTCTGTATGTATGTGCGTGTGTGTGTGTGTGTGTATGTATGTGCACATTTGATGTCGTGGTTGCTCTAATTTCGGCAAATATTGAGATATCGAGCTGTTTTTTTTCTTTTTTTTTTATCGATAGAGTATTCAAGGAAGGTTGGTATTGAATTTGGCGATAATTGGTAAAAAGGTTCTTTTTTTAAAAAATTTTGAATTTTTTAAAAAATGTCCGTAGTTGCTCTAACTTCCGCAAATATTGAGATATTGATCTATTTCTAATTTTATTATATTCTTCAGTCTTTTCTACCCCTATTTCATATATAATTTTTTAAGATTTGGTTCATTGGACCCAGCTTTATACGCGATCAAAGGTCCATAATTTTGATCGCATATAAAGCTAAGTCTAATCAACTAAATTTAAAAAAATTATATATGAAATAGGGGTAGAAAAGACCGAAGTAAAAATTGTTTTTTGAGTTTTCAATGCCAATGTGTTGCTTATGTTCAAAAACGTCGAATTTAAATTTTTTGAGGATCGGTTTTGAGGCTATCCAATAAATAACTTAGGGTCGATTGAGGCGAATCGAATTAATATAAATTGTAAGACAATTTTTGTTAGTATTTTATTTTAAACTAGCAATTTTATCGTGCTAATTAGTAATCCGATTTGCCTCGGTCTACCCTATACATTTTTTAGGCAGAAATCGGTAACCCTTTCACTAATCTTCGCCAAACTCGAAACAACCTCCCTTTAATGATACCTTATATTTAAGATTACGTGTATGATTTGTACACTTTTTAGGCAAAAATTGGTAACCCCTTCACTCATTATTGCCAAATTCACCAATCTATCTTTAATAATACTCTATCCATAAAAAAAAGTGTGCAAGTAGAAACTTGCACATTGCTTCCTCATAGTTTTTAAGTGTGCAAGTAGAAACTTGCACATTGCTTCTTCATAGTTTTTAAGTGTGCAAGTAGAAACTTGCACATTGTTTCCTCATAGTTTTTAAGTGTGCAAGTAGAAACTTGCACATTGTTTCCTCATAGTTTTTAAATGTGCAAGTAGAAACTTGCACATTGCTTCTTCATAGTTTTTAAGTGTGCAAGTAGAAACTTGCACATTGTTTCCTCATAGTTTTTAAATGTGCAAGTAGAAACTTGCACATTGCTTCCTCATAGTTTTTTAGTGTGCAAGTAGAAACTTGCACATTGCTTTTTCATAGTTTTTAAATGTGCAAGTAGAAACTTGCACATTGCTTCCTCATAGTTTTTAAATGTGCAAGTAAAAACTTGCACATTGCTTCTTCATAGTTTTTTAATTTTAGTAGTGACAATGTCCGAATAATTTTGCGTTAGTATTCCATAGCATCTATTTGCTTCGCCTGTATGAAATGTTAATAACGCGTAAGATAATATAATCATTAAAGTAATATTTCTTAAATGTATATTTTATACACTACCGCTCATTAATTTCAATATACCCCTATATTTGTTAATTTCTCTGTAAAAGACGAACGTGATACATGTATTTTGTACAGAAATGAATACATTTGCTGTTATAAACACTTGCATGTATTGCATTTTTATATATTACTAGCACACACGCGCGCTACGCGCGCGCTTTAAACTTTTTCCGTTTCATTCACCTTAAAACACTCATCCCAAATCACCATTTCTCTCCGTTAAAATGTATTCCCTTTCTCATCCACTGTACCAATGTCCATTCGCCACCTCCTCGCTTCTTTTTTTCTTTCCGCTCACTTCACATATCTGTCTCTCCCATATTTTGTTTTCTTCTTTCTTTTTACGTCTCGCATAAGACTTATCACACTTTGCTTCCTCGGTTCTCATTTTTTTCCTTACACTTCACATTTGTTATCCCCTTTCTGCTTTTACTTCTCCCATTCTTCCTTTTTCTTCACTAATTATCTCTTCTTCCATTTTTTTTCAATATTTTCACCACTACCTCTAATTTCTTTATTTTTTACTTTATTTACTGAAAGATCATTTATCACATACTCGTTCTTTGTTACTAATTTTTCTTATTTTTTCTTTTATTTATCGAAAAATAATCTATTACATATTCGTCCTTCGTTACCCATCTTTCTTTTTTCCACTTTACTCTTCACATTCTTTATCCCACTATACCTCCTTTGCTTCTCCTTCTCCCACTCTCCCTTTTTCTTCACTATCTCTTCTTTCATTCTTTTAATCTTTTTCACCGCCATTTTTTTTATTATCCCTAATATTTTGTTTTTATTTATATTTATATTTATATTCATCTGTTTATTTATTTACTTATTTTTATTTATTTTTTTGTTTTTTTTATTTTTTTATTATTTATTTTAAAATATTTATCCCATTTCACTATTTTTCTCTCTGTTAATTCATTCCTTTCTCTCTCTCCTCTACTATACTAATATCTAATCGTCACCACCTCCCATTCCTTTTCCCTTTCTGCTTACTTCACGTACCTATCTCTCTTATATTTTGTTTTTTTTCTTCTTATTTCTCATATAAGAGTTATTACACTCTAATTTTTTCGTCCGGTATCTCTCTTTTTCTCCCCTTCTTCACCTCTCCATCTTTCTCTTTTCCGCCTTACTTTTTACATTCATTATTCCATTATCCCTTCTTTTCTTTTTCTTCTTTAGTTCTTCCTAACTTTTCACTATCTCTTCTTCTATCCTTCCACTTAAAATCTTTTTACACTTTCAATGTTTTTCACCTCCATCTTTCTTATTTCTACCACCTCTATAATTTCCCCCTATTTCTTCTCTCTTCATTTACTAAAATATAATCTATTAGTACAATCTTACCTTTTTTTTTGTGTGTCCACTTTTCTTTTTCATTTCCCGTCACATTCCGTTAAATAAATTATTATTATTTTTAAATAATTAAATTCATTTATGTAATTAAATAAAGTCGATTTAATTCCGGGGAGGGAAGGGTTTTAATGTTCCAACAATAGCTGTGTTTCAGTCAAGTCCGACAAAAAATCGGCGCACAGTTAAATAAGTTGAAAAAATATATGTATACATACACACAGAAATTAATATTAGGCTGTCAAAGATCTAAGCTTGGACCGTATGGCATTTTATTCTAATTTGATTGTATATTGTAACGGTCCTACTTCTCTTATTATTATTTTTAAAAATATTTTTTAAAATAATTTTATTTTATTGCTAATTATAAGCATATTGTATGTTTTTTTTCTAATATGCATATTTTTTTAAGTTACAAAAAATATAAAAAATGCTATATTATAGTAAAATAAAATAATGCTATATATATATAACTGCAATATGTATAAATAAGATCTAATTAATATTTATTGATTTACGCAATCTAAATTTAAATCAATTTTAATTTGACAATACAAACTAAAATTAATAATGAAAAAGAAACCACAATAAAACCAAGTACATCTCTGAAATATTTTTGAGCAAGATTATTATTTCCTTTTTTAGTTTTTTATAATATTAAATAATATATTTATAATACCATAAAATTATTAAACAAATAAATTACTAATAAATTATTAGTAATTCTTTTTCAGCACTCTCTCTACTTTCTTCTATCCTATCTTCTTCCCTTTCTCCACTTCCCCCTCTTCTCATTACTCCCATTGTTTTCTTTACCCTCTCTCTCACCTTTGACTTCTGCCTTCTTCCAATTGAATCCTAGATACTTAAACTCCCTCACCTCTTCTTATTTCTTACCTTTCCATCACCAATTCTCCTTTCTTCTGCCTCCACCTCTTTTCCCAAACCTTACTATGTTTGTCTTGTCTACATTCAAATTCAACCCCTTCCTCTCTAAATACCTATCTAACCTATTCAACAACCATTTCATTCCTTCCTCATCCTCTGCTAGAATTACTACATCGTCCGCATACCATAGTACCCTTAGTTTTTCTTCTCCTACTTGTACCCCTCCCATTCTATCTCTTCCCTGCTTTATCTGTATGTCCGCCACCAGTAAGTTGAACAGCATTGGACTCTTTCTTTCTGTATTTTTCCTCCACCCTCACTACATTTCTTGTTTTTTCGTATATTTCCATGATTTTCTTTCTCAACCTCTCATTTACCCCTGTTTTTTTCGGACATTTTTCCAAAACCCTACTGTCCACTTAATCAAATGCCGCCCTTAGATCTACAAAAGCAGCCACCTTCTTTTTCTTCTTTAATCGTTTTCCTATCGCATAATGCAGTGTGTAAACGTTGTCCATCACTCCTCTCCCCTTCTTAAACCCTGACTGGCTTCCTGATATCATCCTCTTCTCCTCCATCTCTTCCCTCAACCTATTTGCTAATACCGACGTATACACTTTGTACGCCGTCGGCATCAGCGTAATCCCTCTATGCTCATTCACCTCTTTTGCCCCTTTTTTTCGTTATCCGAATCACTACACCGTCCTTCCACGCTTCTGAGAAACTCTCTCCTTTCTATACTCTCCTGCATATTTTCCATAACTCCTTTCTTAAACCACTTACCCCATAAATTCACACTTCATTTCTTATCTTGTCCTCTCCCACCGTTTTACCTTTCTTCAGCACTCTCTCTACCGCCTCCCCTTTCTCTACTCTTTTTCCGCCTTTTGCTCTGCCACCTCTCCTTTTCCTTCGCTTGTGTTCCGTTCTTTCTAACATCTCTCTAAAGTATTTATCCCACTCCTCTATTGTTATCTTCTTATTAATTTCTACCCTTTTTTCCTTTCCTCGTTTATTACTTTCCGCACTTGCTTCTCTGTTTTCGCCTCTCTTGCCTCTTCTAGTAGATTTGTCCTTTTTTCTTCCTTTTTCTTCTCACACATTTTTTATACTTCTTTTTTTCTCCCTTATAATATTCTTTGTGTTTTCTTTCTTTTTTTTAGTCTCTCAATAACATTTCTACTTCCTTCCTCATCTTCCTACAGTCCCCATCCCACCATCCTCTCTTTTCTTTTGCCTCTCTTTTTACTCTTCTCACCGTTACTTTCCTCTTAATTCTTTCTGTCAACTTTTCAACCTCTTCGTCTATTGCCATTCTACCTATTTCTACCTCCTCCGTTCTTCTTCTAAACTACTCTCTCGCCTCTTCCGACCAGTCCGTCTTTTTCACCCACCCCTCTTCTTTCGCTATTGTCCCTCTCCTTTTACCAACCCCCCTTTTATCCACCCGTATTGCTACTGATTAGTGATCCGAATCTACCTCACACCCCACCTCCAATCTTGTCACTTTTTTTCAAGCCTTCCTATCTCCTATAGCGTAATTGATCACTGTTTCCCATTTCTTCCTGTAAAAGTCATTTTTCCCTTTTTATCTCCCTCCTTTGTTCCGTTCATAATTCCCCACTCTTCTTTTTCCACTTATCTAATCAGGCCTCTTCTTGCCTATTTATCATTTTACCTTTCAATTTTCTTTCAACTCACTCTTCTATCCTCCAGCGCTCCTTTCTCCCCTCTTCTCGCATTGAAATCGCTCTTCACTATCCATCTCTCCTTTTTTCCTTCCTTATCCTATACCGATTTTATCTTACCCATTATCTTGTCCAAGTTGCCGGTTACGTAAACTGTTGCCAATTTCCATTTCTCCTTCTTTCATCTTACTTTCATAATTATTAAACCTTCCCCTCCACCCATTCTTTTTTCTCTTCTAACTCTTTTCTGACTTTCATCATTATCCCACCTATTGCCCTTTCTTTTCTTCCAACTCTTTCTTTGTTTGCACCCTGTATCCTCCAGTTGAACTCCTTTGGCACCCTATTTTTTATTTTCTCCCATTTCTCTTGTTCCAGCCACGTCTCCACCAACCCCACAACATCCCAATCTTTTATCTTTTCCCAAAACCCTTCCTATTTTCCCTTCACTCCCGCTAGATTCCAAAAGCCTATCTTTAGACTTCCTTCCCGTTTCTTCCCCTCCTTTTCTCTCCTGCATTCTTTTTTCCCCTTCCTCCTTTCTCCCCTTTTTTTCTTCTCTTTCACTCTTTTTTACTTTCCCCACTCTCTCTGACTCCTTTCCCTCTCTCCTCTCAGCCTTACCACACTTTCTCCTTCCCTGCTCTTCCTTTTTCTCCTCTTCTCTTCGCCATCCTCTCCCATTGTTTTTCCTTCCACCTCACTACCGTCTTTTTTCATTTTTTCGTCTCCCTCTCTTTTACTTTTTCCCTCCTCCTCTGTTCCTCCTTTTTGCTCTTCCTTTTTCTTGCTCCTCTTTCATTTCTCTATCCAAATCTTTCCGTACTTTACCCAGGCTCTCCTCCTATTCCTTCTCTCCTTTTCAATTATCCTCTTTAGGCTCCATTGCATTTTTCTTTCCTTAAATTCATTGTTATGTCATCCTCTATTTTTTCCATCCTCCCTTTTAACACATTCTTTCTCTGCATTACCTCTCTTTTTTTTACTCTATCTTTTAGCCTAACTAAAACCATTTTTTCTTTCCCCGTCTTTCTTCCTATCTCTTTTACTTCCCCTATTCTTCCTTTCACCCCCATCTCTAGCCATAGCTTCTCTATCGCTTTCTTTCGCCTTCCCTCCTCTACCTCCATCCCTTTTACTACTACATTGTTCTTCTTTCTGTCTCTCTTTTTTAACTCTCTCTACCTTTCCAGTTCTTTTACCTTTGCTTCCATTGCTTTAATTATCTCTTTTTCCTATCTACCACTTTCTTTCCTTTTTCACTTCTCTCTGCCCTTCCTTCCTGTCATCTCTCTCCTTCTCTATACTCTCCAGCCTACCTCTCAACTCTCCTATCTCCTTCTTCAATTCCTCCCTTTCCTTCTACGATTTCACTTCTCTCTCCTCCATTTCTGCCCTCATCTTCCTAATCTCATCTCTTATCATTTCTCTTTCTTTCTTGTTTTCTACCTTCTATCCCTTCAATTCCTTCATCTCATATTGTTTTATTTTATTTTATTCACTCTCAGTTACGTTTTTTCACCACTATCTTTATGTAATCTCCTTCCACTATCTTTATAAAGTTCCCTTTATTCTCATCTATTCTGCATTATTTTTCTAATTTTATTGCATTTTACTGCTTTATCATCTCTCATTCTTCTTTATTCTTACTTGTTCTCACTCATAATGTTTCATTTTCGCTCATTGTCTTCTCTTCATTTCTTTCATTTTTTTTATTTTCTGTGATTCTCTCTGATTTTTGTTCATGTCCTATTATTCAATTTTATCTTCATCCATTTTTTTAAATTCATATCCTGTCGACCTAATTCTGTCTCTTCGCATTTTACAGCCATTTTTTCTTATTCTCACTAATTCTCTTTCTCTCTCGCTTTTCTTCTCCTCCATCTTTCTCTCTTTCCCCCTCTGCCTCTCTCTCTCTCTCTCTCTCTCTCTCCCCCTCCCTCCCTCCCTCCCTCCCTCCCTCTCTCTCTCTCTCTCTCTCTCTCTCTCTCTCTCTCTCTCTCTCTCTCTCTCTCTCTCTCTCTCTCTCTCTCTCTCTCTCTCTCTCTCTCTCTCTCTCTCTCTCTCTCTCTCTCTCTCTCTCTCTCTCTCTCTCTTCCCTTCTTCTTCCGTCCTCCGTTCTTCTCTCTCTTCCTCTCTCTCTTTCCCCCTTCTTTCTCTCTCCCTTTTCCTTTCTTTCTTCTCCACTGTCTCCTGGCTCTCCTCTTAAAATTAATCCCAATATCTCAATATTTGCGAAAGTTAAAGCACACGGGGATTTCTAAAAAAAATTAAGCTCGATATCTCAAAATTTACGGAAATTAGGGCAATCATGTAGATTCTTTTAGATAGAAATCGGTAACTCTTTCATTATTAGCAATTTTTATTAATTCTATTATAGTCTTTAGTTTTTTCTACCTTTATTTCATATATAATTCGTTAAGATTTGGTTGATCAGTTCGGGAGTTATAGAAATTTTTGTAAATTTCGCACAGTCATACATACATACATACATACACACCACCGACATTTTTTTAAATGCATTATTTCGACGTTTTAAAACACTGAACATATTGACATTAAAAACTAAAAAAAAAACAATCTTTTCTTTGGTTTCTTTTACCCCTATTTTATATATAATTTTTTTAAAGGACCCCGCACCATTCTTATGGGAAAATAGGTCCCGGTGGATTTGGTTAAAACTCTGGAAATTTGTAGTTTACGTGATCCTGATGAAGTTCTCATTGCCCCAACTTGATTCATTGAGCCGTATGAGCTCTAGGGACCGTCGAAAGTAGAAAATAGGCGACTGCCAACGCTACCGTGTAGGCAACTATCTGTTAATTTCTTCCTTCCCTTTATCCCTCTCCTTCTCTCCTTTTCCACTTATCTTTCTTATCTTTCACTTATCTTATCTTTCCACTTTCTTTCCCTTTCCCCTCCTCTTCTTATCCTCCCTCCCCTCCCTTTTCTCTTCTCTTCTGCTCTTCCATTAGTTTCTGCCATTTTACGTTAGTTTACTTTATTTTACGTTATTTTACATGATTTATCCGAATATCTTTTCTCACGAGCAAGAAGCGAGGATTCAACGTTATATCAGATCCAATCGGATCTTCCGGATTTTTGGAATCTGAATGTGTCACTTTAAAGGGTTTTACCGTCGGCATTAGCGTTACCCAATGTGCACCACGAGGAGGTTGCGCGATCGGAATTTGCACATTATATGTGTGTGAATGGTGTGTGTGTGTGTGTGTGTGTGTGTGTGTGCGCGCGCGCGCGCGCGTGCGTGCGTGCGTGCGTGCGTGCGTGCGTGCATGCGTGTGCGTGTGCGTGTTCGTGTTCGTGTTCGTGTGCGTGTGCGTGTGCGTGTGCGTGTGCGTGTGCGTGTGCAACGCTGTCGCGCGACACGACCACACCCCGCACACACCTCTCCCCCCAGCGGTAGAGTCCGTGCTCGCTCGCTCCCCGCGACGATAACGCCGCAGCAGAGATCTCTCCGTCGATATCGTGTCGCTCAATCCGTGTTATCGACGTCGATACCATCGACCGTTTCTGAAACAGAATTCTTTTCTCCAGTTGAGTTTTTATATTGTTACGGTATTGTATTATATTGTATCTGCAATTCGCCGCATTGGGAATTTCAATCATATCTAAGTATGGCTTGGAGAAACCGTTTGAGGTGTTACATTTGCGACAGAAGTTTTTTACCGAATCAAATGAGTCGAATAGATGGAGATGAAAATGCAGACAAATGCGAGATTACCATCCGTAGACGTGATGAATTCCAGAGGCCACCTCTTGCCGTGACAGATCTTACGAGGGTTTGTATCACCTGTAATCAATCTATTCGCAACGAAATAACAGAAATGGAACGCGATCCTACTTGCCTGCGACTCAATGTATTGACACAAACAGCGAATCGTACTTGTGTGATTTGTAATGCTGATGCCGATGTTCACAGGATTACGCTTGAATGCAGAGTAAACGTTTTTGTTTTGCGGAATATTTTCATTCCTGAAGATGTCAGATCATGTCAACATCATTTGGATGATCGAGGTTTCTTTCTTCAGGCATTGCTACTTGGCTTGCGGTCCATTAACAGACCTTACGTCATCAAAGGACTACAACTTCAAATGTTCCTGCAAGAACTCCGAAATGTGGCAAGGGATCAAAGAAGATTCGTTGATGAAAACAGTTTCACAGATGCTGAGTTCGAATCCTTTTCTCCAGTGACAAAACAGCAGTTTCTGGAACTATTTAATTATTGTGATAGGGTGCCTTATCCAGACCGCCACAGATATGTTTCTAAGAAAGACTTGTTAATGTTCTTATTCAAGATGCGACAAGGACTATCGGATGATTTTCTTAAAGTTATCTTCGAGTACCCGAGTAGACAAGCAACGAGTTTAGCCGTTTCCGTTGTTCGACAGTCTTTGATGCAACGTTTTGTTCCTACGAACATCGGTTTGGATGCAATCACAAGAAGAGATTATGTCCAGAGACATGTAACCGATTTCGCCAATAAATTATACAATCCCGAACCACATATTCCTCGTGTAATCGCATATATTGACGGTACTTATAGCTACGTTCCTAAGAGTAGTAATTTTCGTACTCTCCGACAGTCATTTTGTCTTCATAAGGGACGACATTTACTCAAACTTGTGCTGATAGTCGCACCCGATGGATACATACTGGATATTCAAGGTCCATACTTTTCAGATAGTCGAAACAATGACGCTGCGATTCTCCAGAATGAATTTCATAGGGATGTTGAGAGAATGCGAGAATGGTTCCAAGAAGGAGATCTAATGATAGTAGATAGAGGATATCGGGATGCTACAGAGCTACTCACTCGCCTTGGGATTCGATGGAGAATGCCAGCACTTCTCGAACCAGGACAAAGTCAACTCCCTACAGATGAAGCTAACGATTCACGGATAATCACTAAGACGAGATGGATCGTGGAGGCCAGGAATGGCCACATCAAATCCATCTTTAAATTCTTCCAGCAGACGATACCGATTCCCCATCTTCCTAATTTGGGTGATTTTTACCGTATTGCTGGTGCGATAATCAATAGGTATCATCCTTCCATTCAAATGGAAGGAGCTAATGAGCAGTTGGCTCGTCAATTACTGGAGAAAGCAAATGAAGTGAATGTTGTCCAAGCACTTGTGGAGGCTGAACATCTGAACACCCGTAACGCTCAGAGATGGGTACGCTTGAATGCTCAACACGTTCCCGATTTCCCAATTTTGGATTTACATTTTCTGAGGGATCTTACTGTTGGCGTTTACCAAATCCATTTGGCACCATCGTATATACAGGACAAGCTACAAAGAGAGGAGTCGGAAGAATTCCAACTCGAAATGTTGAGGGACGTACAGAGGATACCACAATCTGGCTTAATAAGAGTTAGAGTGTACTCTCGATTTCGCAATGCAGCGAAATACCAATTATGGATATCATACCGACCGACAGACGATCATGATATGGATGATGGGATGAATGTTCAGGACGGCCCTCCTATCCAAGGTTACTACTGCACTTGCAAATCCGGTGCTCGAACTCTGGGTACATGTGCACACATTGCGAGTATTTTATGGTTCATCGGATACGCACGGCATGAACAACATATTCGGTACCCTTCAACGAGGCTCCTTCATGCTATCTGCGATGCAGCGAATAGGCCACCGCAAGTAAATCCTGATAATGTACCAGATGTTATTGACGTTTGAACATTGGTTAATTGTTCTACACACACACGCGCGCGCGCGCGCGCGCACACGCACACGCACACGCACACGCACACGCACACGCACACGCACACGCACACGCACACGAACACGAACACGCACACGCACACGCATGCACGCACGCACGCAGGCACGCACGCGCGCGCGCGCGCGCGCACACACACACACACACACACACACACACCATTCACACACATATAATGTGCAAATTCCGATCGCGCAACCTCCTCGTGGTGCACATTGGGTAACGCTAATGCCGACGGTAAAACCCTTTAAAGTGACACATTCAGATTCCAAAAATCCGGAAGATCCGATTGGATCTGATATAACGTTGAATCCTCGCTTCTTGCTCGTGAGAAAAGATATTCGGATAAATCATGTAAAATAACGTAAAATAAAGTAAACTAACGTAAAATGGCAGAAACTAATGGAAGAGCAGAAGAGAAGAGAAAAGGGAGGGGAGGGAGGATAAGAAGAGGAGGGGAAAGGGAAAGAAAGTGGAAAGATAAGATAAGTGAAAGATAAGAAAGATAAGTGGAAAAGGAGAGAGGGAGAGGGGTAAAGGGAAGGAAGAAATTAACAGATAGTTGCCTACACGGTAGCGTTGGCAGTCGCCTATTTTCTACTTTCGACGGTCCCTAGAGCTCATACGGCTCAATGAATCAAGTTGGGGCAATGAGAACTTCATCAGGATCACGTAAACTACAAATTTCCAGAGTTTTAACCAAATCCACCGGGACCTATTTTCCCATAAGAATGGTGCGGGGTCCTTTGTTTGATTAGAGCCAACTTTATACGCAATCAAAGGTTCATATACGAATTTACGAGAACAAAGCTTCTTTTATATGAAGAAGCAAAACAAATAAAGAAGCTCTCAAAAGTATGAAATGATACTTTTAAGAATTTCTTTCAATTTTTTGAAGTCGGCGCCATATTAATGATACTTTTAATAGCGTTTTTTATTGGCAAAATTAGTGCGCACTCAGTGCACATTAAAGCCGTTGTATACTGATTTAATCTCTAATATTTAAAGTAAAATGCAAATATTTCGACTGATAAAATCCCAATACATATTTTACCAAATAGTGCAATAAAAAATATTGAGGATTTTGTGACTTAATCCGTTTATATTACATATACTTTACGTTGATTTGTGTACGACGGCTTTAATGTGCACTGAGTGCGCACCAGTTCCTCTGCCAAAGAAAAACGCTATAAGTATTCCTTTTAATTTTTTGAAGTCGACGCCAAATTGATTTAGTAATTATTAATTTGGTGCCGACTTCAAAACATTGAAAAAAATTCTTCAAAATATTATTTCATACCTTTTAAATCTCCTTTATTTTTTAATTTTTTTCATTCTTTTTAGAGCTTTTTTGAAATCGGTTTTATTAAAAAAAAGTTTTTTTTAAATTCATACTTCTTTATTGCGTTATTGAATTGATACGAATTAAAAATAATAATTTATTATTTGCTTGTAATTATTAAGTATGCATAATTTCCTTACTGCTCCGTACCCTGATGTTCTAACGCGATATTTTATGTACTAAAACTTTCCGGAGCAAGGATTGCTCTACAGTGAAAACCGCATCCATACAGTAGTTTCAGAAAAAATCGTAGACATATCCACATACATCATACTCGCCGAATTGAGAACCTCTTTTTTGAAGTCGGTTAAAAATAAATTATATTTAATTTTTTATCATAAAATTAAATTTTACACGTGACTGTTATGTCACATAGAAATTGATATATAAATCTATTTAAAAAAATTAAAGAAACAATTAAAATTTAAAAAATTGTTTAAAAGAAAGATAGAACTGATTTAACCCTTAAAGGACACACTACCTGTTTGAGACATAAAGGACACACTGGGTCACTTTGACCCAGCGCTATTTGCGTAATTACCACAAACGGGGGATCGATTCTTTTTGGCTGAAATTAAAAGAGTGCATTCTTGCAACACTCAAAATGAATGTGAGATTGTTTGTGAAGGTTTATTAATAAAGCTTTATAGTTCAAAAATTCAAAATATGGTTTATAAACCAAAAAATTGCTATTTTTTACGAAATATTTAATAACTTTCTAAATTTTTAATATTTTTACGTGAAAATTTAACTGCATACTCTCTGAATCATATACTTTAAGGTAAAAATACGCGCGAAAGCTAACATTTCAAAAAAGGTATTTATTTTGAAAATCGAAAGCAATATAAATCGGTAGCACATTCGCTTCAAGATTCGTTAATGAACGATTCGTTTTCGATGGATACATGGAAACAATTCGAACTATAGTAAATAGACAAAACAATGTTAAAAAATATTAATCATACTTTTATATAAAACCCGACTGTTTGTCTGTCCATCCGTCTGTCCGTCTGTCTGTCCACGAACTCCTCATTCGTTAGTGGACCAAATTTTTACCAAAAATATATGAAATAGGGGTAGAATTTTCCAGGGAGTGCAATGATGTAATTAATTTTTTGTTACCGATTTTTTTGGAAACCGGTTCCGAAAGCCCTAGATTGTACGACATCTATGTATAATTCAGTGTTATTATTGATAAACAACTGATTTAAAAAATTTCAGAGCATATTTAAACGTTTACTTACACTTTAATTGTTCGAAAGAAGCTCAAAAAAACTTTTAAAAAATCACAAAAAGTTACCCCCAAAATGCGTAAACTACACACTGGGTCAAAATGACCCGTGATTTTTGGAACGTTTGACGCGGACGGCAGCCAGACACAGCCGGACGCCTGCTGACTTACAGCGACTGTACCGCCCCTCCTAGAAAGAGGTTAAAACTACTAAGAGGTGGCGCGACAGATCCCGATTTTAGCGTTTCAATGGTAGATAATGCGACACAATTTTTTTACTGGGTCATTTTGACCCAGGTTGTCCTTTAAGAGAAAAAAAACTGTAAAAAGTAAGAAAAAATAAAATAAAAATAAAAAAACTTTACATTTTTTATTTTTTAGAGCTCTCTGGAGTCGGTTTTATTCGAAAAAAAATTTTTTTAAATACTTTTTTAGTGCTTTATTCATTTAATATGATTAAAGAATATTAATTCATTAGTTGCTTACTCGATTGCTTATAATTATTATCGCATATTTTCTTACTGCTCCGTACCCTGATGTACTAACACGATATTTAATGTACTAAAATTTTCCTGGAAGATTACTTTATAGAACAGTGGAAACCGCGTTCAAATCCGTCCAGTAGTTTCAAAGAAAATCATGGACATACCGACATATATGCTCGTCGAATTGAGAACATTCTCTTTTTAAAGTCGGTTAAATGTGTGCTAAAATAACATGAAAAAAGTAGTATGATTGAACACTCAGTCTGAATATTTTATAACATTAAATATTATTATATTATATTAAGTGTTAAAAGTATTGTTACATTACTACTAAAAAATATTATTTTTATTTTATTATTTTTATTCTTGCTATTTAAAAATGTAATAAACATTTTGATTTACTTCCTCATAGAGGAAGCTTTGTGATGGTAAAAAGAATTCAAGATTTTGATGGAAATAGGTTTAAAATGTTCCAAAATGTCGAGAAGTATTAGTAGAAAATGTCCGGAAGTATGTACGTGTGTGAGTGTGTGGTGTACGGATTTTTTTGTAAACGCATTTACTTCTGCAATTTTTTAGATACCGGGTTGAAATTTTGCACACAAAAAAAATATCATAGAAAATATGTTCTCCTCTAATTTTCTTAAAAACCGTCAAACGGTATAGATTTCAGGGGGGTTTTCATTTTTTCAGAAAACTGTGTTTTGCGCTGTAACTTTCTTAATATTTGAGATATTGGTCTATTTTTAATTGTAGGGGAAGGCGGGGTATTCTTGGACACGGGGTATTGTTGGACAGCGCGATATCTTTCCCGTTTCTGCCGCTAGGGGACTCTACCGTCTACCATAGTTTCGTCTCGTCATACTCTCATTTTCTATGGTGCAGTTGACCAGTTTGAGCGCGTTTGTTACCTCGCATTCACAGTCGTCCGAATTTTGTTACTTGCAAAGTGTTTTTTTGGCCCGTTGGTGTGCTTGTTTTAACACGGTTTTTCGACGAACCAAGTCAGGTAACTATATGTATTACATTCTTTGAACTTTAAGCTTTCAAAGCATACTACGAGTTTTGTATGAAATGTGCATTGTGTTACTTATACGCCGACATGTTTGAAAAATAAGCGTTCGGGGTATTATTGGACATTTTTTTCGGGGTATTATTGGACACTTGATTTTTGACATTTCACAGCGTAACCTCGTGTATTTGATGCGTATAAGTGATTTTTCATGCATAATTTCAACAATGCATTCGTTTTTTGGCCATTTCTAATCGTTTTTTAACCACAGCACGTGAAGAAGTTGTGACATCTGAACCATCTACCAGTTCTGTCCTTTCGGCCAAAGACCTCCGCGGCGCATTAAAATCGGTAGGTCCATTAAAACTTGGCACGCCAGCCAAAAAGTCTAATCGCGGCCGTAAACCATTGAAATCGGTGGTTTTGACATCGCCAGAAAATCTGTCTGACCAACGTGATAAGACCGAGAAAAGGCGTTCAAGTTTATTGGAGAAAGACGACGCAAAGAAGAAAAAAGGCCGTGAAAAATCAAAGACTCCGCAAAAAAAAATCCCGCCTCTAGACGAAACTGAAGATGAGGAAGACATCGACTTCTGCATAATTTGCATGAAAAATATGCCGAAGA
Organism: Temnothorax ravouxi; assembly: GCA_030770255.1. Lineage (NCBI taxonomy): Eukaryota > Metazoa > Arthropoda > Insecta > Hymenoptera > Formicidae > Temnothorax > Temnothorax ravouxi. The sequence goes on from JASTWP010000793.1 coordinate 69,523, forward strand.
ACGAAAATCGGCGAAACACTGCCTATTGTGTCGCTTGTGATCGAGGTGTCCACTTGAGTTGTGCCGGAGCGGACCCGAACACTTTCAAATGCCATAATTGTGATCCGCAATAATTTTTTTTTTTTAATTTCAACATATTTTTTACATTCTTTTGTTCATCTTATTATATTCTTTCAGTTTTCTCAAGAAATAAACGTTTTCCAACAATAACTTGCATTTTTTTATCGATTTACATAACTGTCCAATAATACCCCGAGATTTTTCAAAATCTCAAAAACCTACTTTTTGCGCCAACTGCTACACAGGGTACAACGTTGAACAATTAGGTACAATTTCTGGTAAAAAAAGTAAGGTTACTTATCGTACAACACAATTAAGCTTTAAAATTTTCAAAAAAAGCAATTTCTTTTAGAGTTTTTGGTGAAAATAAAAACGTGTCCAAGAATACCCCGATTTCCCCTATTATATTCTTCAGTCTTTTCTACCCTTATTTCATATATAATTTTTTAAGATTTAGTTGATTAGATCCAGCTTTATAAGGGTCCTATATTCGTACAGATTCCCCGAAATTTCAAACGTCTGTATTTCAAGAACTCTAATTAACTAAATCTTAAAGAATTCTATATGAAATAGGGGTAGAAAAGACTAAATAGTATAATAAAATTAGAAAAATTGTCAATATTACAAAACTTGAACTCTTAAAGACTATACCTTAAATCTCAACCGCTTGAGACTTTTTAGAAAAATTGATGTTTTTGGGCAATTTAGTATTAATTATTGGCAACTTTTTCTAATTCTGTGATATTCTTTACTCTTTTCTACCCCTTATTTCATACATAATTCTTTAAAATTTGATTGATTAGACCAAACATAATAAGGTTTCTATGTATGTACAAATTTTCCGAAATTTTAAACATTTGTAACTCAAAAACTGATTAACCAAATTTTAAAGAATTATATATGAAATAGGGGTAAAAACCCAGGTAGCAGACAGTCGTCATAATGACGTATGTTACGTCATTTATTCCTAAAGTTTAACGTAAAAATGACGTATTTTTCACGGTCCTAAGTCACATCCCAACGACGTCATTTTCTGACGTTTTATTGACGGCAAAAATAGGTCCAATGTACGACATACCGGTTTTTAGAAATGTTTTTTTATGAAATTAAAATTTAAAAATGTCCACTTGATAAACGTTTATAAAAAAACGTTCTTTTTCTATATTTAAGAAAAAAAAGCATTTTAACTGTTTCTTTACATATCGTGTGTGTATAGCATAGCCCGCTGTCTCAAGGCGGTCACCCATCCTAGTACAGTACCGCGCCCGTGTCGCTTGACTTCGATGATCCAGTGGACAGTGACGATCTTCTGACCCTGATGCTTCCTTATTAACTGTACTTGTCTATAACGGTACATCTTTAAAGTGTTCAAAAATCTTGTAATGATATCTTCTTGATAGTTATAACACTGCATGAAATAGTTGTCATAAAACTAATGATTATACACACGCAACTAGATCCACTTATATCATAAATTCACCACTTCAATCATAAAGTTACGAAACACTATAAATGTAGGAATATTCCTGTGAAAAATATTGTGAAAAATACGTCATTTTTACATTAAACTTTAGGAATAAATGACATAACTTGCGTCATAAAATGACGTAAAAATCACGTCATTATGACGACTGTCTGCTACTTGGGTAGTCAATTAAACGTCTATATAATGTCATTTTACAAAGTCTTTTTGACGTATTAAAACATGACGTTAAATATACGTCACTTAATCGACGAATGACGTTACTGACCAATTATGACCAAATATTGACGTCAAAATGACGAGTGCTTGCTACCTGGGAAAGATTTAAAGAAAATGTGCCAGTATAAACTTGCACATTGCTTCCTCATAGTTTTTAAGTGTGGCAAGTAGAAACTTGCACATTGCTTTCTCATAGTATTTAAGTTTGCAAATTATTAATTTGAACATTATTTCCTCACAATATTTAAATATGCAAATTATAAATTTGCACGTTGCTTAAGCAACATTTTATTTCGCTCATAAAGCTTCCTCTATGAGAAACCCAAATTGATAAATATCTACTAATAATTATGCATAAAAAAACAGGCGATGATGGAAATACAGGTCAAATATAAATCAATTTCATTTTTTAAATGGAAATCCCATTTTTTAACGTTTTATGCGAAAATAGAAGTAAGAAGAAATATTTTTTATTTAGAACATTTTTTAAATTAAATACAGTCGAGATAATCGGTAAATATTAGTAAACAAAACTGAGAGAGATAATATATTTATAAATTGTTATTTTTTTTTACTTATCGACACATTGTGATATTTTAAATATTATAAACTTTAAACAAACGGAACATGAACAACGATATTCCTTCTCGAAATTATTTTATGGCGCAAAATAAACAATATAAAAAAAACGGAGGGATTAGCGTTATACTGCAGATGTACTAAATTTAAATATTTTTATAATATTGTATATCTTTCTCTTTATTGTTCCTTCTCTTCTCTTCTCTTTCTTTTCCTTCTCTATCTTTACCTTTCTCTTCTTCTATCTCTATCTTTCTGTCATTTTCTCACTTTCTATTCAACAAAATTTTTCTCTTCTTTATTTTCTGTAATTTTCATACCTTAAGCACGAAATATAAAACACATGAATTTTTGAACGTATACACTCTTCTCTTCTCTTTCTTTCTTCCTTCTCTATCTTTACCTTTCTCTCCTTCTATCTCTATCTTTCTGTTATTTTCTCACTTTCTATTCAACAAAATTTTTCTTTTCTTTATTTTCTGTAATTTTCATACCTTAAGCACGAAATACAAAACACATGAATTTTTGAACGTATACACTACCGCTCATTAATTTCAATATACCCCTAGATTTGTTAATTTCTCTGTAAAGGATGAACATGATACATGTGTTTTGAACAGAAATGAATACATTTGCTGTTGTAAACATTTTCAATGTAGACATCTTTTTAATTCACAACATATCTCTCATTTACTACCGATCATCATTTCATAATGATGCATTTGCAACAAAATAGATACGTCAGCAACATTCGAAACCATCGACTGGAAAAAGCATTCCTCTTGGTCTATTCGTTGTGACGCATAAAATTGCATAAAATAATTTCACCACTCAGCAGTGGATTCACTTCAATTGATGCCATTTTAAGACAGAGCTCAATTCAAAGAATCCTCGTTGTTACTAAATATGCTTACAAGGCCTGTGAATAGCGCTAATTTCCCTGCCATGCGCATATCTTTCTTTTTCGTGCCGGCTGTACCCTGATTAGGCATCATCTTGTCCGCAATATGCTTATAAACTTTTCCATTCAGCATTACCTTAAAAAATAAAAAAGTCGTCGTACCATCTGAAATCGTTATATATAATTGTCTTGGTATTATAATCAATTTTATAAGTGTTTCCTCTCCGATAGCATAAGCAAAATTAATTTTAGGAAATCTAAATTATTTTATCTTTTTCTGAAAGTAGAATAAAAAACGAAACTAAAAATCAAGTTTTTTTCTAATAATATACAACTTGAATTAATTATAATTAATGTTTATAAGAACAATTTTATATTACTATTAAAAGGAATGTTTATAGCACTGATTACACTTACATTTCCTGGTTAGCACTTCTTATATGGCATGTTGTATTTTCCAAATTTTATTTCCAAAACATAGAAAATACCTTCCAGCCTGTGACACCACGTATACGCCAACGAACCTGCACGGTATCGTTTTCAGAATGCATTGTGATCTTTAGGATGTCAAGTTTGACGTGTGCAAACTTCATATGACCAATGAACCTTAATAGTATCAGTTGCTTCGCATAACTCACAAGCCCCTGCAATAATTTTTAAGCATATTATGAAAAAATGGAAATACTTAATGCTAAAAACTCAATTGCTTTGAATACTTAATAAAATTAATTTTTGTTACTCCTCTAATATTGTTGATAAAAATCTATACTACTATTATAAAGAGACAGAGTTTGTCGGTTTGATTGTTTGTGTTCGATGATCTCGGAAACCAATCAACCGAATTTTTACCAAAAGATATGAAATAGGGGTAGAATTTCCCGGGGAGTGTTATAGGGTGTATATTTTTTCGTTACCGATTTTCTGGAAATCGGTTTTTTTAATTTTGATTGTTTGCGTTCGATGATCTCGGAAACCAATCAACCGAATTTTTACCAAAAGTATATGAAATAGGGGTAGAATTTCCCGGGGAGTGTTATAGGGTGTATATTTTTTCGTTACCGATTTTCTGGAAATCGGTTTTTTTAATTTTGATTGTTTGCGTTCGATGATCTCGGAAACCAATCAACCGAATTTTTACCAAAAGTATATGAAATAGGGGTAGAATTTCCCGGGGAGTGTTATAGGGTGTATATTTTTTCGTTACCGATTTTCTGGAAATCGGTTTTTTTAATTTTGATTGTTTGCGTTCGATGATCTCGGAAACCAATGAACCGAATTTTTACCAAAAGTATAAGAAGTATATATTTTAGTGTCAATCGCAAGAATTTTCATGATATATTTTCATGATTTTCTCGCTTCTGACGTCATGGCTGCAGTGAGTGAACAGGAGCCTTAAGGAAATTAAAAAGTGAGTTAGAGAAAAGGAGAGAAAAAGAATTATAGGTAAGATTAGGTTTGAATAATAATTGTTTTGAGATAAGAAATTGAAAATTGAAAAATGATTAGGGGAAAGAAAAGAATAAATTCTTGATTTTTTAGTTAATTGTAATTTGATTATAATTGAGATTTTATAATGGATACTAATAGGATAATTGAGTTTAAAAATTGAGAGTAGAATTTGTATAAAAGTAAAAGATAGGAATACTTTTTTTAAAATGCCTAAGATAAAGTCAAAATTGGGAAGGAAAACTCCTCAGGCTAAAAGAGAAGATCTTAGAAGAAAACATGAAAATGCAGGGGAGCATGACGAACGCGTGTTTAAAATAGGTATGGTAAGATCTAAGAAATATGCTCAAGAAAGTAGTATACAACGAGAATTGCGAATGTTGATACAGCAAACGCAATCAAATGAAAATAGGAGTCGAGAGTCGACATCTCAGACAGCAAAGCGTCTTGAAAGGCAATGTTTGAGGACGTCAATGAATAAAAAACATGAATCAAATATTGAACGTATACGTCGATTGGAAAAAGATCGATTAAATAAAGTAGAGAGAAGGAGTAGAGAAATAAGTTCAGAACGTAAAAGAAGATTAGAGGAACAACGACAACGAAAAGCACGAAAAAGATTTCAAACACCAAATGAATGCAGCTATAGGTCTGCATTAAAATATCAACCAGAAAATGATTATTTGAACATGAAAGAAGTCCAAATTGGAAAAATGGATAAAATCTGTGAGCATTGTAATGCGAAGAAATGGAAAGAGGAAGCGCCTAGCTTATGTTGTGCAATGGGCAAAGTTATTTTACCAGAAATAGAGGAACCACCAGAGCCATTAAAAAGTTTAATAAATGGGTCACATCCATTATCAAAAAAATTTTTAGAGAAAATTAGAGAATATAATTCATTATTTCAGATGACTTCATTTGGAGCAAAAGAGATGAGAGAGGGCAATTTTATGCCTACATTCAAAATTCAAGGACAGATTTATCATTATATTGGGAGTTTATTTCCAAGTCAGGGAAAGGAGCCACAGTTTTTACAGATTTATTTTACATCAGATGCAGAACAATTATCAACAAGAACAAATAAAAATGAAAAACTAAAAAGAGAATTGATAGAAATGCTCCAAAAAATAATGCAAGAACATAATAGTTATATTAAAAGTTTTAAGTATAACCTTGAATGTAATTCAGAAAGTGTGAAAGACGAATTTAAGATAGTAATTCATGCGGATCGAGTCCCTGTGAATGAACACAGGGGAAGATACAATGCTCCAAATACTAATGAGGTGGCTATATTGCTGGCAGATGAAGATAAAGGTCCTAGAGACATCGTCTTAAAATGTCGAGATGGAGGATTGCAACGCCTGTCTGAATTTCATCGGGCATATGATTCTCTTTAATATCCCTTGATGTTTGTAAGAGGAGAAGATGGCTATTACTTAACTATCCCACAACAAAATAACACAAATAGTGAGAGAAATAAAACAGTAACATGTATGCAATTTTATGCATACAGACTTATGATTAGAGAAAGTAGTATGAATCATCTGCATTATTATAAAAATTTGTTAAATCAGTATAGTGTAGATATGATGGCAAAAATGATCACAGAAAGATTAGATTTTATACGTCGAAATCAAAAGAAAATGAGAGTTGATGATTATATACATTTAAGAGATGCACTAAATGAGGATGGTAATATAAATCCTGAAAACATTGGTCAGTTTATTATTCTTCCATCAACATTTACGGGGTCTCCGCGTTACATGCATGAAAAAACGCAAGATGCGATGACATATGTGCGTAATTATGGACGCCCGGATTTATTTATAACTTTTACTTGTAATCCAGAATGGCCAGAAATAAAGAATGAATTATTTAAAGGACAAAAATCATATGATAGACATGACATAGTTTCAAGAGTTTTTAATTTGAAGATGAAAAAACTAATAAATTTATGTATCAAAAGTGAAATATTTGGTCGGGTGAGATGTTACATGTATAGTGTGGAGTGGCAAAAACGAGGATTGCCACATTGTCATATATTATTATGGTTACAAACGAAAATTCAGCCAGATGAGATTGATGATTTTATTAGTGCTGAATTGCCTGACAAGATACGCGATCCTTTGTTATATGAAATTGTGTGTAAAAATATGATACATGGACCATGTGGTGAGTACAATAGAGCCTCACCATGCATGATCAACAATAGATGTTCGAAAAAGTATCCTAGAAAATTTCTTGCAGAAACACAAACCGGAAATGATGGGTATCCAACATACCGAAGAAGAAGTCCAGAGGATGGAGGACAAATTGCAATTCTTAATTTACGAGGAAACATAATAGAGGTAGACAATAGATGGGTTGTCCCATATTGTCCAATGCTATTGCGATGTTTGGTTGCACATATAAATGTTGAGTATTGCCACTCGGTTCAGGCAATAAAATACATATGTAAATACATTAATAAAGGATCAGATCAGGCTACGTTTACGGTTCAGAATAAAAGAGATGAAATTACAAAATACGTTAATGGTCGTTACATAAGTACTTCAGAGGCGGTATGGCGATTTTTTGATTTTCAAATTCATGAACGATATCCTGCGGTTATACATTTAGCGGTTCATTTAGAAAATGGACAACGCGTTTATTTTACAGAAAATAATTTACAACAAGTCATTGAAAATCCACGGAAAACTACACTTACTGCTTTTTTTGAATTGTGCAGAAATGATGATTTTGCAAAAACACTTTTATATCACGAAGTACCGAGTTATTACATTTGGAATAAAAATTCATTTACAAGAAGAAAACGTGGGAAAGATGTAGAAGGATATTCCGGAATAAAAAAAGATGCAGTACTAGGAAGGATTTATACCATTCATCCAAAGCAAACAGAGTGTTTTTATTTAAGAATGTTACTGCATTATGTCCGAGGGCCGACTTCATATGAGAATTTAAGAACCGTAAATGGTGTGATTAAATCTACTTTCAAGGCAACTTGCCAAGAACTAGGTTTATTGGAAAATGATAACCAATGGAAAGACACACTTGCTGAGGCCGCGATTTTGAAGTCGTCGTTAAGGTTGAGAGAATTATTTGCAATCATTTTAGTATTCTGTCAACCGGCTCAACCAAATATATTATGGGAAACATTCAAACAAAGTTTTTGTGAAGATATTCTATTAAGAGAGCAACGACGATGTAATGATAGCACAATAATATTATCTGAGGAAATCATCAACCAAGGATTGTGTGAATTGGAGGATAAGGTAGTAGCAATGAGTGAAAAATATTTGGTTGATTTTGGTATGCCTATACCGAAACGTTGTGAACAGAATGCAAGCGATCCCTATGATGCAATTTTAAGATGTCCGTTTGATAATAACGAGATGCAAGAATATGTACGTGAAAATCTTCATAAATTAGTGCCTGATCAGAGACAGGCATTCAATATAATTATTAATAGTGTTATCAATAAACAAGGAAAATTATTTTTTGTGGATGCTCCTGGAGGAACAGGAAAAACATTTTTAATTAATTTATTATTGGCTAAGGTGAGATCAACATGTGGGATAGCATTAGCAGTGGCATCGTCAGGTATAGCAGCAACTTTATTAAGTGGGGGTAGAACAGCACATTCGATTTTTAAATTACCATTAAATGTATCTATGGAACAAGAAACAGTTTGTAGCATTCGTAAAAATGGATCACTTGGGAAAATAATACAAGAAACAACATTAATAGTGTGGGATGAGTGCACGATGAGTCACAGAGCACATATTGAAGCAATTGAACGAACTTTAAGAGATCTTAAATCAAGTAAAAAATTAATGGGAGGAATAACAGTGGTTTTTGCGGGGGATTTCAGACAGACCTTACCAGTAATTGTAAAAGGAACTCGGGCAGATATCGTAAAAGCGTGTATAAAATCATCTTGGATATGGAACAATATGGAAAAATTAAATTTGCGAACAAACATGAGAGCATACCTTGGAGGAGGAGATGTAGAATTTCCGAGGCAACTATTAAATATAGGAGAGGGAAAAATAGAAAATGAAAAGGGGAACATAATTATTGATCAGAAAATAGGAAAAATTGTTAATAATATAACTGAATTAATTTGCGAAGTTTATCCTGAAGTTGAAAATCTATTAGAAAAAAATTATCAATGGTTATGCGAAAGAGCAATCGTATCGCCCAGAAACGCATCTGTGGAGGAAATAAACAACATTATTTTGGAAAAACTGAGTGGAGAAATAAAAGAATATAAATCTATAGATACTGTTATTAATAATGAGGATGCAGTACACTATCCAAATAAATTTTTAAATGCACTAAATCCGGCAGGTTTTCCACCGCATAACCTAAAATTAAAAGTCGGGACACCAATTATGTTATTACGTAATTTGAATCCACCAAATCTATGCAATGGAACTAGGTTACAAATTAAAGTAATGCATACAAATATTATTGAGGCGATTATTTTAAATGGAGCAGCAACAGGAGAAATTGCATATATACCACAAATTCCGATGATACCAACGGATTTGCCGTTTCAATTTAAAAGACTGCAGTTTCCCATAAAGGTATCCTTTGCAATTACAATAAATAAACACAGGGTCAAACCTTTAAATATATTGGAATAGATTTGCGTATAGATTGTTTTTCGCATGGACAATTATATGTAGGATTATCAAGAACAGGAAATGCAGAAAATCAATTTATATTAATACCACAAAGTAATAAAACAAAAAATATTATTTATTCAGAGGTGTTGTGAAAAAACAATATAGATATCTATATATATAAAGACAAATATCATGAAAGCACAGGTATTAAGCTATTTTTATTTAGAGTGGAATAGGCCTACTGGGGAAACCACTTAAAAAAAACGCATTTACAATAGTACCTCAAAGGTGATGCGGAAATCTATTGGCGTTAACTATAAACATATGCATTTTATATGCAAAAATGTTTTATTTCAAAAATATAAGTTTGTAATATTGAAAATTAAAAAATGCCAAAAACTACGTGTATGAGAGCCACGCATATGAGGTCGCGAGCGAAGCCGCGGGGCATGCTAGTTATATTATAATAATGGATAATAGGAACTCAGTTCACAAATATTTTAGCATAACTTGCCTACAATATAAATTGTGCTACAAAACGCTTTCTCGTTTTTTTCAACTTTTACAATTTACAAGACAGCATATACGTACATACATGTGCAATTTTGGATACACTTTCCTTCTTAAAGATCTCTTCGGTATCAGCTCCCTGCGGTCAATATATAACGGCAAAATTGTATACCATATAGTTGAATATAAAACGTTCCTGCGTGAGAAAACGAGAGAAAAGGAGAACATTTATAAGAGGACCTCTTGTGCTAGACAATTATTCCTCAACAGTGTCTGAGAATTATTATATTTTGAAGACGCGAGATTGTACATTTGAAGCATCCAAGTTAACGAAAGTAAAGTACAATAAAAAAAAAACATTCTTCGGAGGAATCTTTATTACGCGATAGTGCCCGATAGTGTCTGTCACACGTGCATATAAATACAGATCACTTTCTCGTTCTCTTAACTTTTACAACTTTTACAAGACAGCATATATACGTACGTGTGCGATAATATATATTTCCCCGTCAATATATATTTCACTATCACTATCATCTATCACGCGGCGGTGGTCACGACTGTCACACTGTCACTATCTATTTTTAGGTTACCGCTGTATTCCAGCATAGATCGGTCTTTCTTAACAGCTTCATGCGTCTGTGATTGAGAAAGAAATCTGATAAGCTCTGTATACCAGCTCAATATAATACAACATATATACAAATATGTATATATACAACTTTTATAAAACAATACTCTTTGAAATAATACAAGCGATAATAATTTTTATAATTACCTCTCTACATATCTTAAATGTGCATGAATTTTCTTCTAACTATATTTGTAATGTCATCAACTTTTCACGCTTGTTGAATATTTGCATCATGTGAGCACCAATAGCTAATCCCATCAGATCTTCTCGAACATTAAATTCATCGGTATATCTAAAATAAGGCAAATTTTACATAATGCAAAAACAAAACAGTAATTATATTACTTACATCTGCTTATATATAAAATAGTGGATTATATATAATAAAAAATTCTACTAACATCGCAAAACACACCACGCGAACACACGTCACATCACGCGATACACGCGCGAAACTCGCCAAACTCGCCGCGATCTCGATCGACGTCGTCACTTCGATCCTTGCGTGACCGAAATTCGGAATTAAACCATCGTATTTAATGGTGAGAGATCACATTAAGGTCTTTCTACATAGAGGTCGTAGTCGTGAGTTGTAAGAAATTGACCAATCACATTCGAAGTTGAGGAGAATATTCAATCTGTGATTGGTCAATTTCTTACAACTCACGACTACGACTTCTATGTAGAATAACCTTTAATAATAAACTTTCACATTAATATTAACTTCCTAACGACACGGCGCGAACTGTCACATCACGATTGATCATGGGTGCGTTCCTTTTGAGCGCTCACGCGCTGTAAGCATCGCTCTATCTTCGTTTGATATTCAATGTGCAACGAAGATAGAATGATGCTTACAGCGCGTGAGCGCCCAAAAGGAACGCACCCCATGACACACACGCACGAAACTCGCCGAAACTCGCCGCGATCTCGCGATCGCCGTCAATCTCGTCCGCGCCAGCCAATCACGCACGCGGAAAAGCGTCAACACTACGTGCGAGACATTCGACTGGAAACGCTCACTTCTCGCGTACACATGGATTTTTTTATATAGGACTAGCACACACGCGCGCTACGCGCGCGCTTCAAACTTTTTCCGTTCCATTTTACCTTAAAACATTCATCCCACATCACCATTTCTTTCCTTTAAAATGTATTCTTTTTCTCATCCACTGTATAATGTCCATTTGCCACCTCTCGTTTCTTATTTTCTCTCCGCTCACTTCACATATCTGTCTCTCCCATATTTTGTTTTTTTCTTTTTTTTTATTCTCGCATAAGACTTATCACACTTCGCTTCCTCGGCTCTCATTTTTTTCCTTACACTTAACTACTCCTTACACTGCACTAACGCGCGTGCCATCCATGTCCATATATTTCCCGTTATATTTTTTCTAAAATAATTATCCCATTTCACTATTTCTCTCCGTTAATTTATTTCTTTTTCTCCTTTACTGTACTAATATCTAATCGTCACCACCTTTCATTTTTCTTCCCTCTCCGCTTACTTCACGTACTTATATTTCTCATACTTTATTTTTTTTCTTCTTATTTTTCATATAAGTCTTATTACACTCTAATTTTTTCATTCGGTACCTTTCTTTGTCCGTCAACAGCAACGTAAACAAAATCGGGCTTAACGGGCACCCCTGTTTAACTTCCCTTCTTGTTCAAAACTTCTTTCCCAGCTTCTCTCTTACCCTTACCCTGCATCCCTCAGCAGCTCCTTACATCTCATCACCAAGCCCTCCCTCACTCCTTTTTTCTTCATCGCTACCACCAGAATCCTTCTGTCCACCGAGTCAAAAAAGCTGCCTTCAAGTCTACGAACAACACCACCATCTTCCCCTTCTTTATTTTACCTGCCTATTTATTAAGTAATTTAATACATAGATGTTGTCCGTGGTCCCTACCCTTCTCATAAACCCTGTCTGACTCTGCGGAAGCAATCCCTTCTTTTCTACCTCCTTCCTCAACCTTTCCGCAAAACAGCAGCGTACACCTTGTATGCCGTTTGTGCTAACATCACCCCCCTGTAGTCCCCCACTTTCTCTATCTTCCCCTTTTTTCTTATGGGCACTATAATTCCCTCCCTCCAACCTCCGGCCAACCCTCTTCTTTCCACACTCTATTACATACCTTCTACAACCATTCCTTCACCACCTCCCCTCCAAACTTTCGTACCTCATTTGGAATTCCATAACTTCCCACCGCTTTTCCCTCCCTAAGCTTTCCCACCATTCCCACATCTCTTCTCTCCTTATCTTCTCTTCTTCCTTCTTCAACTCCTCCCAGCAAAGCTCTGAAATACCTATCCCATTCCTGCATACTAATTTCTTCGTTCAACCTTCTCCTCTTTCTCTCCCTGTTTACCATCTTTCATATCTATCCCTTTGTCCTAATCTTTTTTACCTCTTTTTCCCATTTCTCCACTTTTCTTCTTTTCTTCTCTTTATACAACTTCTTGTGTCGTTGTTTTTCCTCCCTATAACTGTTACTCTTCCTTCCTTCCTTTCTCTATTTTCTTAACATGAGCCCTTTTTCTTCCCTTCCTTACATTTTTCACCCCAACAGCCCCTTTCTCCGCCCTTTTGTTCTTCCCATTCACTTCCCTTAATACCTTCCCTATCCTTCTTTTCAGCCCCTGCCACTACTCTTCCACACCCTTCCTGAATTTGCTTATCCCCCACTAACTCTTTAAATTTTTTCCTGCCCTCCTCCGACCAATCTTCTCTCTCACTTCCGCCCTTTCTTCCCTTCCTTTTACCCAAACCGTCCTCCACACTTTCTACCCACGCCGTCACTGGTTGGTGGTCTAAGTCGACCTTCGCTTCCACCACTACCCGTTCTATTCTCTCTCTTGTCCTCTTGTCCCCCAACACGCAGTCAATCACCGACTCCCCTCTCCTCCCTGTATACGTCCATTTTCGCTCCTCATCTTCTCTAATTCCTCCGTTAAAAATCGCCCACCCATGTTTTTCCAAAAACCTACATAACTTTCTTTTCTCCCCGTTTATCTTGCCATCTTTCGTTCTTTTTTCCCCTTCTCCTTTTTCTTTTTTTCCCTTTTCTACGAATCCCCCCTCCTTCACCGTTCTTGCGTTAAAATCCCCCTTATCAGCACCCTCACTCCCGTCTCTATCTCTTCCAGCCATTACTTTAAGTCTTCCAATTTCCTGTCCATATTTTATTTATATACACTCCTACTATGTTCCACCACTTCTTCCCTAACCACACCTTTATTGATAGCATCCCTTCTTTATCTTTTTTTGTCCTTTTTTTTCTATTTTGACCCCTACCCTCACCCCTATCATTCCTCCCTACCGCCTTTTTCTTCCGATTCTTTCTCTCTGCTTTCTGCACTTCCCACACGTAACCTCTCGGCAGCCTTTCTTTTATCTTTTCTCATCCCTTACCATCCACCCACTTCTCACATAACAATTACATCCCATTCCTCCAGCCCTTTCCAAAACTCTTTATCTTTATTTGTTAATCCCGCCACATTCCAAAAAACCACCTTATATATTCTCCTTTTCTCCTCTCTCTCTCCTCTCTTCCTCCTTTTCTCTTTCTCTCCAAATCTTCTCTCTAATTCCTCCCTCTTATCCTTCTTATTCTCTACTCTTTTTTCATCCACCCGTTCCCTCTTTCTTTTCTACTCAATTTACTTTTGCATTTCCTTTCTTTTGCTTTCCTTCCCTTTCCCTTGCCCTGTTGCCCAAACACCTCCCACTACTATTCCTAAGCACATCTCTTACCTTATCCCACACCCACCACCCCCCTCTATCCATACCTCTTCCTGTCCTATCCGTACTCTCTCCTCTTGCCTTCCATGCAACTTGGTTTAATTTCCATTCTCTTTCCATGTCAAATCTTCCTCTATCCAAGTAATTTTGTCTCTCAATTTACACTTATTTCTCATTATTCTTGATTTCTCTTCCTCACTTCCTACTCTTACTACTGCCATACCTCCCTTCTCTCTTCTTCCTGCATCTATTTCTCTAACCTCCTTTATTTTAACCTTTAAGCCTATTTTTTTTATCACCTCCTCTACTTCCCTCTTTATTCCTCCCGTATTCCTTCCGTATTCTCTTTCTCTCACTCCTTTTATCAAAATATTTTTCACAACACCTCCACGGAAAGTTCGACTTTCCATGCCTGTAGAGAGGGACGAAAGTGGTCAATTTCACGCCAGGGAGGAAAGTTTGTTACTTTCCTCCCGCCAAACAGGGACGAAAGTGGTCACTTTCCTCCCTAGGGCGGAAAGTGCTTACTTTCGTCCCGCCAAACAGGGACGAAAGTGGTCACTTTCTTCCTTAGGGCGGAAAGTGCTCACTTTCGTCCCGCTAAACAGGGACGAAAGTGGTCACTTTCTTCCCTAGGGCGGAAAGTAACCACTTTCGTCCCTGTTTAGCGGGCGGAAAGTAACGTAACGGGCAAATCTTAAAACATATATAGGAAGCTTTCCAGCAAGTGACAAGTCGACACAAGTGTCGTTTTGTCTTTGTTACTCATTGCCAAAAAAGAAAGATAAAACGACGTTTGTGTCGACTTGTGTCGCTTGCTGGCTGTATCATGACTGAAGATTCATCTGAATCAACATCTAAAATACAAAATAGAGGAAATAATCCAATCTTTCAATTCCAAAATTGTAGTGTAAATATTAAATTCACTAATTAATGCTTATTCTTTGTAAAAATTATATTCTTTAATTCTATATATTCTAAAAATTAATAGACGGCGATACGAGTTAAGCGCGGTACGTGGTGCGCAAATAGAGAATTAATAGTTACAGAAGTAACGAATTAAAATGTATATACGTATATACATTTATTCCAACTTAATAAACTGTTCGCCCCGATTATTTGTCGGACTTGAAACACAGCTATCGTTGGAACATTAATATTTTTCGCAATAATTTCTTTAAAGTTTTTTAAATAATTAAATCGTGTGGATTTAATTCCGGGGAGGAAAGGGTATTAATGTTCCAATGATAGCTGTGTTTCAAGTCCGACAAATAATCGGCGCGCAGTTTATTAAGTTGGAATATATGTATATACGTATATACATTTTAATTCGTTACTTCTGTAACTATTAATTCTCTATTTGCGCACCGCCCTTGACTCGTATCGCCGTCTATTAATTTATTGACATTTTCACGAGTCTAATGATATATTTATATTCTAAAAATTCTATTTTTTACATTTTTTGGAATTTTTTTTGTTATTTTAAAATTAAAATTATTTATATATATATTTTTAATTTTATTTTAATTTTATTTTTTTATGTGGGAGGCTTTGCCCTCCACACCCCCCTCCTAGGGGCTTTGCCCCTGGACCACACATCACTCTCTTTTTCTCTTTTTATTTAACTACACGCGCGTATAAACTGTGTGAATGGAGCATCAAACGCATACACTCTACAGGCATTCAAAAGTCGAACATTTCCGTAAAGAGGTGTTGTGAAAAATATCGTGTGCACCTCGGGACGAAAGCTTTTTCAGACTCGTGTGATTTGCCGCCTTCGCCTTCGGCTCGGGCGACAAACTTCACACTCGTCTGAAAAACGCTACTTTCGCCCCTTGGTGCACAATATACTATTTCTTCCTTTCTCCCCTCTCCTTTACTTTACACTTTCTTTCCAGCCTTTCCTCCCTCTCTTTCTAATTAGACTTCTCCCTCTCCCCCTTCCTTTTTCCATCACCGCTTTCTTTTGCACCTTTTCCTTCATCACGAACTTTTCCCTTTAACTCCATTTGCATTACCTCCAATTTTCCTTCCAAATCTTCTCTTCTATTTTTAAACTCTTCTCTCTCTCCCTTCACCATTTCTTCTCTCTTTCTCCTTTAGTTCGTTCCTTATCTTCTCAACTTCTTCTACCATTGCCTCCTTTTGCCCCTTCGCCACCTCTCATAATTTCTCTCTCACTCACCTTAACCCCTCCCACAGCTCTTATCTTAATTCTTTCAACAACCCTTTCATATCTATATCTTCCCCCCCCTGGTGGCGTTCTCATTACCTTCCTGCTTTTCTTGAAAAGGTTCTCGCTCCCTTTCCCAACCGCTCCTTCTTCTTTCTCCATTGTATCCCTCTTCCTCTTGAAAAGCTCGTCTATGTTCCCCGTACTACCGCGTCTCTCTTTCCCCAATTCTATGGCCGTACTGCTTTCCCGCGTTATTCCCGAACTCCCCAGAATTCCCTAGCTCTTTACCCTAGCGCTTTATACTCTTCCCCTTCTACGTCTGTCTCTCTAACCTCAATCTTCCTGTTTCTCTTCAGCCTCCACGGGCTCTCTCTCTGAACCCTCCGCACTTCCTCCATTCTCACACCTTCCCTCTCCCACACTGTGCTCGCCCCTCGCTTACCACACACTTTCTCTCGCTTTACCTCTCACACTCGCATTCCGTTATTCGCTTACAAAATCTGTCGTTTCACATCTAACCAATCGGAAACGGATGTCCCACATTTATTATTCCAATATCTCTCCTTTTCTTTCCCTTCTTCTGTTCTTTCTAAAGGTGGGTTTTCATGGGCAGTGAAATGCTGCGGCAGCGAGCAGCAGTTTAGTAATTTCTTAGAAGATTCCTAGGAAATTACTAATCATTCCTAGAAATTATTAAACTTTTCTAGAAATTACTTAGTAATTTCTAAGAAATTACTAAACTGCTGCTCGCTGCTGCAGCATTGCACTGCCCATGAAAACCCACCTTAATTCTTCACTATCTCATCTTCTATCCACGTAGCATCTCCTTAATAGTGCGAGAGCCCACCGCAAAAATTTGGGTCCATCGCTTTTATGGATAAATTTACTTGCAAAAGGTAGTTTATAAGTCGTATTATCATAAACGATTGTCAGCCAAACTCGTACCCCCTGCGTTATGAGTAATAAAAATTTATTAACAATTGGATTTCTAAGCGATTTGGGTCCATCGCTTTTATGGACGAAACTTGTTTCATTCGAAAGGGCATCAAATTCCCTTTCAGAAAATACCCAGCTGATTTGCCCTGGCCCCTGCAAAACCCAGGCTGATCATGATTTTTGACTCAACGCGCGAGTCAGATCGAGCGTGGCGTTTGAAATGCACGCCGTAAACAAGGACAGAGCGTCACGCTTTTATTTATACTTTGGATACTATCTAATATTATAAATTATTAAAGATCATAATTGTTGTTATTGTTATTATTTAATGTTTATGATATTATAATATTGTGTAGGGATTATGAATATTTTTTATTTTTTTATCATTTATATTATTATATTTTATATATTAATTATATACTTTTATCATTTATTATAGTTAAAAATATCATATTTCCAGATAAAAAGTATGGAACTGTCAGAGAACGTGATGTAAATTGGAATTTTGTCGAATATTTCCAAGTTTTTTACATTTTTGCTTCCTCATAGAGGAAGCTTTGTTTTCGTGAATTTCATATATGAACCTTTGATCGCGCATAAAGTTGGGTCTAGTCAATCAAATTTAAAAGAATTATATATGAAATAAGGGTAGAAAAGAGCGAAGTAAAAATTGTTTTTTGAGTTTTTGATGCCAATGTGTTGCTTATGTTCGAAAACGTCAAATTTATAATTAAGTGAATTTGAATAAAATCATAGCAAATACTACACGGAAAAAAATAATATGTAAAAAATAATAAAATTATCTATAAAAGATACTTTTTAGCACTGTAATTTAGTCATTTTACTTAATTTTTATTATAAATTGATGTATGAACATCTAATCTTACTGTTTGAATATATATTAATATTATTATACACTGTAAAAAGCATTGATGTGCATATCAAAAATTCATTTGACGTGTTAGTAGTATCTCATTTATTTCATTGAAAAATTACGAGTTTATCATTACCCGTGGCCGAGTTACATAATAAACTGTAAATAGTCATCAGATTTCTGACAATTTTTTACAGTTTATTTTTTTCCGTGTAGTATTTGCTATGATTTTGTTAAAATTCACTTATAAAAAAAATGTGAAAAACTTGGAAATATTCGACAAAATTCCAATTTACATTACGTTCTCTGACAGTTCCATACTTTTTATCTGGAAATATGATATTTTTAACTATAATAAATGATAAAAGTATATAATTATCATATAAAATATAATAATATAAATGATAAAAAAATCAAAAATATTCATAATCTCTACACAATATTATAATAATTTTATAATATTATAAACGTTAAATAATAACAATAACAACAATTATGATCTTTAAAAATTTATAATATTAGATAGTATCCAAAGTATAAATAAAAGCGTGACGCTCTGTCCTTGTTTACGGCGCGCATTTCAAACGCCACGCTCGATCTGACTCGCGCGTTGAGTCAAAAATCATGATCAGCCTGGGTTTTGCAGGGGCCAGGGCAAATCAGCAAGGTAATTTCTGAAAGGGAATTTGATGCCCTTTCGAATGAAACAAGTTTCGTCCATAAAAGCGATGGACCCAAATCGCTTAGAAATCCAATTGTTAATAAATTTTTATTGCTCATAACGCAGGGGGTACGAGTTTGGCTGACAATCGTTTATGATAATACGACTTATAAACTACCTTTTGCAAGTAAATTTATCCATGAAAGCGATGGACCCAAATTTTTGCGGTGGGCTCTCGGACTATAAGGCCTTTACGCATAAAATGCCGTGGACGTAAAACGTAAGCGTAAGAAAATCGATCAGTCCCAATCGAGTATTTTCCCCTGGGATTATGGACAACACAATACTTAATTGGGATTGGTGATTTTCTTACGCTTACGTTTTACGTCCTTGCGCGATTTTATGTGTAAAGGCTTTTACACTTTTAACGTTTTCCACCGCCATCCTTCTTATTTCTCCCACCCCTATAATTTCCCCTACTTTTTCTCTTTATTTACTAAAAGATAAATTTATTAATACAATCTTACCTTCTCTTTTGTATGTCCACTTTTTTCTCTCATTTTCCGTCACATTCCGTTAAATAAATTATTATTATTTTTAGATAATTTAATTAATTTATGTAATTAAATCAAATCGATTTATTTCCGGAGAGTTCCAGGGTTTTAATGTTCCAACAATAGCTGTGTTTCAAGTCCGAGACAAAAAATCGGTGCGCAGTTAAATAAGTTGGAATAATATATGTATACATACACACAGAAATTAATATTAGGCTGTCAAAAATCTAAGCCTGGACCGTATAGCATTTTATTCTAATTTGATTATATATAGTAACGGTCCTATTTCTTTTATTGTTATGATTATTTTGTTATTATTATTTTTTATAATAATTTTATTTTATTGCCCATTATAAGTATATTGTATATATATGTAGGAGCAGTGAATAGAGACATTATTAGTATAGAGACATTTCAGTATAGAGACATTCTGGTATAGAGACATTTTAATGAGAAAGCGAGATTGGACAGAGATGGCGTGGGTGAAGCGTGTGTGGTGGCGAGCGTGAGAGAGAGAGGTGGGGAGTCGAGCTAGGACGGTGATCGCGTGAGGACGTGTGGAGAGCGGTCTCGAGTTTTCCTTAGATTTTGTTAGAAGTTTTCCTCGCGCGGTGTGACGGAATATCGTTCTCGGTTAAAGATCCTACATAAATATTGGGGGCTCGTCCGGGATTTGGCTAGTAGAACGGTTCCGTACGTTGTCTGGTGCGGTGTGTGCGCATCGGAAATTCGACGGCGTGCGTAACGGGCAGACGGCCTCAGAAACATTACGCGACGCTAAGGCGTGACTCTAAGGCGTGCGGTCGAGAAGATTTGGTGGTGCGGATCGTAACTGGCAGGCGGCCGTGTGGTTACGGGACGTGCGAAACTGATTTGCGTGCTGAGTGCACACAGGGTGACTCGACAAAAGGCGTAACGAGAAAATGGCGGATTCCGGCAAAGGCGATGCGGGAACGAGCGCGAACGTGGTAGACGTGGATGCGCTATCACAGGAAGGATTAAGGCGTAAACTAGAAGAGCTCAAGTTGTCTGTGAAGGGCAGTAAACCCGTGTTGGCGGAAAGGCTGCGACAAGCTCTGTCCGGTAACGCAATAGACGCAACCAACGTGAAAGGAAGTGAAGTTACCGACGGAAAAGACGAAGAAGAGTCGAAGGCGGAAGACGTTGACCGGTTAACGGTAGCTGAGTTGAAAACGCGCCTGCGCGAATTAGGGCTGAAGACGGTAGGCGACAAGGCAACGCTGCGTGATAGACTAAGGGCCGCTATAGAAGAAGATGGCGAATCGGAAGACGACGAAGGTGACAAGGATGACGACGAAGATGACAGCAGTGAAGATGGCAGCAGTGAAGTTGAGGAAAGAGCGCCAGCGGCGAGAAGGAGCACCAATAGGAGAAGCGGAAAACACGAAGTAAACAGACGAGACGTATACCCTGTTAGACAGGTGATTATGTCATTTAAAGACGTCGAGGATGCCCTCGAAACATTTAGCGGAGACGGCGGTGAAAACATACATCGCTGGCTGATTCATTTTGAAGAAACGGCTGAAGTGTGTCAATGGACGGAAGCTCAGAAGGTTATATACGCTAAAAGATTGTTACGTGGATCTGCAAAGTTATTTGCTAATTTTGAATGTTCTGCCAAGAATTGGAAAAAGTTGAGACAGTCTCTGGTGAACAAATTCTCAAAGACGATAAACAGCAAGCAGTTGCATCAGAGGTTAAGTTCGGTGAAGAAGAAAAATGACGAATCGTATCAGGCGTATGTTTATCGTGTTTTGGAAGTAGCTAGTCATGGCGACATTGAGTTAGATGCCAAAATCCAGTATATAATAGATGGTATTCAAGATGAAGAAGCAAACAAGACCATTTTGTACCCGGCAACCACGATCAGGGAGCTGAGAAAGAGGTTAACTCAATACGAAGTTCAGAAGAGTAATTCTAGAAGTAAGTCAACAATGAAGAATCGACCTTCAGATAAAACTAAAAAGATGCCTCAAGCTGGACAGGCGGCAGACAGTGACAAGCAGAGAAGATGTTTTAATTGCGGGAGCAAGAAGCATATAAGCAATGACTGTCCGGATAAAGAGAAAGGGCCGAAGTGTTTCAAGTGTGCGCAGTTCGGGCACGTGGCTACCAAGTGCACAAAGTCAGCTAACAACAACGAAGCGGCAGCCCCTGCCAAGGTACGAGTAGACGCAGTAAAGTCGGGAGATAAGAAGACGTACAAAGAGGTCACGATGCTAGGAAGAAAAGTGAAAGCAGTGATAGATCCAGGAAGTGATCTGCATTTAGTTCGTGCCAGTTTTTATGTGATGTTGGGCACCCCTAAGCTGAAACAGGAGACAGTTTCATTTGAAGGAGTCGGCGCTTCCGCGAGCAAAACACTGGGACGATTTGAGGCTGACATTATCATCGACGAGTTGAAATTTACATTCGCTTTTGATGTTATACCAGATCATTTTATCGCGCATGATTTGTTGATTGGAGGTGAGCTATCAGATCATGCTGAGATACGATTAAAGAAAAGATGTGCAACTTTGATGAAGATCGACACTGAAAAAATACAAGCGGTTAATCCGGAGTGGAAAGAAGTTTTGAGTGTAAATGTACTTGATGAGCCAGACGACGATAATGAAGTAGACGTGACTCATGTCGCAGACACGACCTTGAGAGCTGATTTGAAAGAGTTGATCGAAGATTATCAGCCACAACAGACTAAGGATAGCGGCGTAAAGATGCGAATCATGCTGACGGACAACGTTCCGGTGTATCAACGTGCACGAAGATTATCGACCGAGCAAACTCGAATTGTGAATGGTATAATCCAGTCCTGGATAAAAGATGGAGTAGTCCGACCAAGTTCATCCGACTATGCCAGTCCCGTGGTATTAGTGGAGAAGAAGAACGGAGAATGGAGACTCTGTGTAGATTATAGGGCGTTGAATAAGAAGATAATTAGAGACAGAAACCCTTTGCCCTTGGTCGAAGATCAATTAGATAGGTTGCAAGAGGCAGCAGTGTTTAGCACACTCGACTTGAAGGACGGATTTTTCCACGTAGCGGTAGACGAGGAGAGTGTCAAATTTACGTCGTTTATAGTACCAGATGGTCAGTATGAGTTTCTTAAAGTTCCTTTCGGGCTCTGTAATTCACCAGCTGTTTTTCAGAGACACATTAGAGCGGTATTTAGAGATTTGATCGCTGATGGCACTGTTTTGTCCTACTTGGATGATCTAATTGTGGCAGCTAAGACTGAAGAAGAAAATCTACAGAAGTTAAAAAGAGTCTTACAGGTGGCCAAGGAGTATGGCTTAGTGTTCAACTGGAAGAAGTGCCAATTTTTAGTCAAGATCGTGGATTATCTAGGTTACGTCATAGAAGCAGGGCGATACCGACCATCCGATAGGAAGACGTTGGCGGTGGCCAAATTCCCCAAGCCTACTACTGTGAAACAGGTTCAAAGTTTCTTGGGCCTTACGAGCTATTTTAGGAAATTTATTGTCCACTTCGCGGTGATTGCCCGTCCGCTGACTAACCTATTGAAGAAGGATGCAAAGTTTGTTATTGGACCAAAACAAGAAGCAGCTTTCGACCAACTCAAGACGGGATTGATGGAAAAACCGGTGTTACGTCTCTATCAAGTAGGAGCAGAGACTGAACTACACACAGACGCGTATTCAGAGGGGCTAGGACGGTGATCGCGTGAGGACGTGTGGAGAGCGGTCTCGAGTTTTCGTTAGATTTTGCTAGAAGTTTTCCTCGCGCGGTGTGACGGAATATCGTTCTCGGTCAGAGATCCTACATAAATACCCGTATTTATGTAGGATCTTTGACCGAGAACGATATTCCGTCACACCGCGCGAGGAAAACTTCTAGCAAAATCTAACAAAAACTCGAGACCGCTCTCCACACGTCCTCACGCGATCACCGTCCTAGCCCGACACTCCACCTCTCTTTCTCACGCTCGCCACCACACACGCTTCACCCACGCCATCTCTGTCCAATCTCGCTTTCTCACTAAAATGTCTCTATACCAGAATGTCTCTATACTGAAATATCTCTATACTAAAAATGTCTCTATTCACTGCTCCTACACTCGGCCATCCTGCAACTCTGTGTCGCCCTCGACACAGTCAGCTTCCTCGTCGTTTGAGCCCTCCGGTTCGGGTTCATCCTCGGACTCGTAGAAATCCTCCTCGCCATGTGCCCATGGTTTCATGTAATCAGCTGCTGTACTCGTTCGATTAGGACCCTCGTGAGTACCGATCTTTTCCACCAGATATCGATTATTCCGCATCACGGACACGACTTTATATGGTCCCAAAAATTTAGGACAAAGCTTGAGACCGCCTCCTAGTTGAGTTCTCCTGATGGCGACTATATCACCTTCTTTATATTGCTGTGCCTTCTTCGGTTTGCGATTGTATGTTTTTCGATTTTCTTCTTGAATCTTAAGCAAATTGGATCTTGCACCATCTCGTAGTTGACTTCGCTGGTTCTCGAAGTTTTCAAGAATTTTCTTCTCGATTAAGTTGCGCAGATTAATGTCGTCCTTCAGCTTCATGTGTGTTCCAATCATAACTTCAAACGGGGATTTGCCAATGCTTCGATTGAATGATGCATTTAAGTGCTGCTGTACTACGTCAACGTGTTTATGCCATTCCATCGGATTGGAAAGTGACATCTTGGACAATATAGGAATAATGCATCGATTAATTCTCTCCACCTGCCAATTTCCTCGGGGTACTCCTGTAGTGACTAAGATATGCTCGATTCCTTCTTCAGCGCAATATTCTTCAAACATCTTGGAGGTAAAAGCTGAACCTCTGTTTGTAATCACTCTTCTGGGATTTCCAAAAATAGCTGCTTGTTTCTTCATTCGAGTCACCACTTCGTCTGCAGTCGTGGACTTCACCGGATAAAGCCAAACAAATTTTGTAAAGGCATCCACTACAGCGAAAATATGCTTATAGCACTTCTTTGTTGACGGCATGGGGCCTAAGTGATCCATATGGTAGGTTACTAACGAATGTTCTCCTTTATTGATAGGGTTCAAGAGACCCTCTGCTCGTCCTTGCTTCTTTTCCGTCAGCAAACATTTCACGCAATTATTAATTAGCGCCTGAATCTTCCGTCTCATGTAGGGAAACCAGAATTTTTGCTGTAAGACATACTCTGTTTTCCTCCATCCGAAATGTCCTCGTTCATGCGCCATCCTGATTACTTCGTACTGCATTGACTTTGGGACAACTAATTGATTTAATCCTTCTTCAAGATGATGCACTTCGCCTCCTACTAGCTTAAACTTGTCGTTTCTTCCTTGTCGAGTGGCTTCTATGATCTCCTGCAATTCTATATCTTCTTCTTGAGCTTTTCGAATCCTCGCAACTAATGCATCTTGACTTTCTTGCACGTGTAGTACGCTCACTGGGTTTCTACTTAGAGCGTCAACGTGACGCATGGCCGTTCCTGACCGATGCTCAATGCAGTATTGGAATTGCTCCATCAGTCATATCCAATGCGATACTCGCAAACATGAGTCCTTCTTTTTCACCGTGAAGGCAAATGCCTTACAGTCTGTGACTATCTTGAAAGAGATTCCCAGCAAGTAGATTCTGAACTTCTTCAATGCTTTCACCACTGCTAGTACCTCTAACTCGAAACTAGTGTACTTTTCTTCCGTTGGAGATGTCTTCCAGCTGGCGTAGTATATTGGATGGAGAAGACTATCATTGGAATCTTTTTGCAATAAGACAGCGCCTAGTCCCTCTGAACACGCGTCTGTGTGTAGTTCAGTCTCCTACTTGATAGAGACGTAACATCGGTTTTTCCATCAATGCCGTCTTGAGTTGGTCGAAAGCTGCTTCTTGTTCTGGTCCAAAAACAAACTTTGCATCCTTCTTCAATAGGTTAGTCAGCGGACGGGCAATCACCGCGAAGTGGACAATAAATTTCCTAAAATAGCTCGTAAGGCTCGAGAAACTTTGAACCTGCTTCACAGTAGTAGGCTTGGGGAATTTGGCCACCGCCAACGTCTTCCTATCGGATGGTCGGTATCGCCCTGCTTCTATGACGTAACCTAGATAGTCCACGATCTTGACTAAAAATTGGCACTTCTTCCAGTTGAACACTAAGCCATACTCCTTGGCCACCTGTAAGACTCTTTTTAACTTCTGTAGATTTTCTTCTTCAGTCTTAGCTGCCACAATTAGATCATCCAAGTAGGACAAAACAGTGCCGTCAGCGATCAAATCTCTAAATACCGCTCTAATGTGTCTCTGAAAAACAGCTGGTGAATTACAGAGCCCGAAAGGAACTTTAAGAAACTCATACTGACCATCTGGTACTATAAACGACGTAAATTTGACACTCTCCTCGTCTACCGCTACGTGGAAAAATCCGTCCTTCAAGTCGAGTGTGCTAAACACTGCTGCCTCTTGCAACCTATCTAATTGATCTTCGACCAAGGGCAAAGGGTTTCTGTCTCTAATTATCTTCTTATTCAACGCCCTATAATCTACACAGAGTCTCCATTCTCCGTTCTTCTTCTCCACTAATACTACGGGACTGGCATAGTCGGATGAACTAAAGATTGGTACTCACGAGGGTCCTAATCGAACGAGTACAGCAGCTGATTACATGAAACCATGGGCACATGGCGAGGAGGATTTCTACGAGTCCGAGGATGAACCCGAACCGGAGGGCTCAAACGACGAGGCAGCTGACTGTGTCGGGAGCGACACAGAGTTGCAGGATGGCCAAGTGTAGGAGCAGTGAATAGAGACATTTTTAGTATAGAGATATTTCAGTATAGAGACATTCTGGTATAGAGACATTTTAGTGAGAAAGCGAGATTGGACAGAGATGGCGTGGGTGAAGCGTGTGTGGTGGCGAGCGTGAGAGAGAGAGGTGGGGAGTCGGGCTAGGACGGTGATCGCGTGAGGACGTGTGGAGAGCGGTCTCGAGTTTTCCTTAGATTTTGCTAGAAGTTTTCCTCGCGCGGTGTGACGGAATATCGTTCTCGGTCAAAGATCCTACATATATATTTTTCAATTTTTCCTGATATGCATATCTTTTTAAGTTACAAAAAATGCAATATGTAGATATAAATAAAATCTAATTAATATTTATAGATTTACGCAATCTAAATTTAAATCAATTTTGATCTGACGATACAAATTAAAATTAATAATGAAAGAGAAACTACATCAAAACCACAATAAGTACATCTCTGAAATATTTTTCAGCAAGATTAATATTTCTTTTTTTACTTTTTTATAACATTAAATAAGATATTTATAATATCATAGGATTATTAAACAAATAAATTACTAATAAATTATTAATTATTAATAGATAAAATCCATATTTTTAATGTAAAATACATAACTTTAGATTAGATTATGACTTAAGAACTTGTACAGTTGAATCTTCTCCCATTTTTCCTGTTCCAGCCACGTCTCCATCAACTCCCCGACATCCCACTTTCTTATCTTTTCCCAAACCCTTCCTGTTTTCCTTTCACTCCCGCTACATTCCAAAAGCCTATCTTTAGGCTTCCTTTCTGTTCTTTCTTTTCCTCCTTTTTCCTGCATTTCTTTCTTCCCCTTCACCCTCTTTTTCTTCTTTCTCACTTTTTTTTACTTTCCACACTCTACTCTCTCTGACTTCTTTCCCCCTCTCCCTCTTCTCTCTCTTCTCTCCGCCCTCCCCTCCCATCGTTTCTCCTCCCTCCTCACTACCTTTCCATTTTATTTTTCCGTCTCCCTCTCTTTTACTCTTTCCCTTCTCTGTTTTTCTTTCTTTTCCCTCCTTTTTTTTGCTCTTCTCTCTCATTTTCCCTTCCATCTATCAGGACTTCTTTTTCCTCATTCCAACTCCACCGCTTCCCCTCTATCCAAATCTTTCCGTACTTTACCCAATCTCTTTTCCTCTATTCCTTCTCTTTTTCTCAGCTATTCTCTCCAGGCTCCATTGCATTTTTCTTTGATTCTTTCCTTCATATGTCATTCTCTATTCTTTTCATCCGCCCTTTCAACACAGTCTTCTTCTGCATTACTTCACTTTTTCTTACTCTATCTTTTAACCTAACTAAAACCATCTTCTCTTTCTCCGTTTTCCTTCCTATTTCTTTTACCTCCTTTATTCCTTTCTCCTCCCCCATCTCTACCCATAGCTTCTCTACTGCTTTTTTTCGCCTTCCCTTTTTTACCTCCACCCTTTTCACTACTACATTGTTCCTCCTTCTGTCTCTCTCTTCTAACTCTCTCTAGCTTTCTAGCTCTCTTACCTTCGCTTCCATTATTTTATCTTTTTTTCTTATCTCCCACTTTTTTCCTCTTCCACTTTTCCCTGCCCTTCCTTCCTCCCATCTCTCCATCTCTTAACTAATAAATTTATATCATATATTAGTTAACTTCTTTATATACACTACCGCTCATTAATTTTAATATATCTCTATATTTGTTAATTTCTCTGTAAAAGATGAACATGATACAAGTGTTTTGTACAGAAATGAATACATTTGCTGTTATAAACACTTTCAACATTTGCATGTATTGCATTTTTATATATTATTTATATGAGTGAAATGTTTATAACAGTAAGTGCATTCATTTCTGTGCAAAACACGTATCATGATGTTCATCCTTTACAGAGAAATCAACGAATCTGTTGTATATTGAAATTAATGAGCGGTAGTACATATAAAGAACTGATATATAAATTTAAATATATTTGCAATATAATAAATATTTTTATAATATATTATACTTTTCTCTATATTGTTCTTTCTCTTCTTCTTCTTTCTTCTTTTTCTATCTACACCTTTCTCTCGTCTTAAAATACTTTTTACTTTTGTATAAACAGCTTAAGATATCGATACAATAAATAATACTAAAAGCTACATTTGGATGGTAATAATTTACACACCCTACCTCTACAATTATGTTAAAATCATAATAGCGTTATGAAAACGATTCATAGGAATAAATGTGATAGTATTTATGAAATAAAATTAAGTATGAAATATACATTTAAGAAATATTACTTTAATGATTATATTATCTTACGCGTTATTAACATTCCATACATGCGAAGCAAATAGATGCTATGATATACAGGATATCTTTAAACAATTGTTTCATTTTCTAACATTTTTCAGATATATTGTAATATAATCGTATAATTGTCATATTTTTTTACACAGGAATACTAACGCAAAATTATTCGGACATTGTTACTACTAAAATTAAGAAATCTGATGAAGGGTTAAGTAATGTACACATATTTTTAATTCACATATCTCTCATTTACTACCAATCATCATTTCATAATGATACATTTGCAACGAAATAGATACGCCAGTACCCAAAACGTATATCTGTAATCTATATATAAACACAAGTTTTTATATTTTGGAAACAATACAATAAATGTCTTAAAATACTTTTTACTTGTTTCTAAGCAGCATAAAATATCGATACTATCCGAATAATATAATAGCTACATTTAGATGGAACGATAACAATTTAGACACCCTACCTCTATAATTATCAAGAGACACGGTAGTGTCTCGCGCCAAGTATACGCGGAGCGAGACCGCACCGTGACTCTTTTACGCGACGCGACGGGTTGCGAGTAACCGAGATGTTGAAATCTCGATAACGAGTGAACGGATCAAGTTCTAAGTAGGCTTGATCGATAGTTGGGGTAAAAATAAGGGGGGTATCTCCTATATAATTTTCCGCTACGTGCCCTACGAGCGGAGATATTGCGACGCAAAGTCCAAATGTGAAAATTTTTTATTAAGATACTACTTCCTAACGCCGATTATAACATATATATATATATATATATCACGTGATCAGAGAAAATGTCGCTTTCACTTTTTCGACACTGGCGGCGCAAGTATCGCCAGTTTCGATATCGCGCGCGTATTTCGAACGATCTAGTAGGTAAATTATTAAAGGTCGATAGACTTATCGGTCAGAAGGAAGATTTCTATTTAGCTAAATTAAGTATAAATATATAATATATATTGATTCTTATGAATCAAGCTTGAATTCGATGTTTAGGTATCCCAGGTTGCCGATGACGAGGTACAGATAGTGCACTTCATAGTTTTCGGTGTCTACGTGTATTAATACCTTGAATTCGACGTCCACGTGTCCCAGGTTGCCGATGACGGGATCCAGATAGTGCGCTTCATAGTCTTCGGTGTCCAGGTGTAATAATACGTTGAATTCGATGTCTACGTGTTCCAGGTTGCCGATGACGAGGTCCACATAGTGCGCTCCGTAGTTTTCGGTGTCTACGTGTATTAATACCTTGAATTCGATGTCCACGTGTCCCAGGTTGCCGATGACGGGATCCAGATAGTGCGCTTCATAGTTTTCGGTGTCCAAGTGTAATCGTACGTTGAATTCGATGTCTACGTGTTCCAGGTTGCCGATGACGAGGTCCACATAGTGCGCTCCGTAGTTTTCGGTGTCTACGTGTATTAATACCTTGAATTCGATGTCCACGTGTCCCAGGTTGCCGATGACGGGATCCAGATAGTGCGCTTCATAGTTTTCGGTGTCCAAGTGTAATCGTACGTTGAATTCGATGTCTACGTGTTCCAGGTTGCCGATGACGAGGTCCACATAGTGCGCTCCGTAGTTTTCGGTGTCTACGTGTATTAATACCTTGAATTCGATGTCCACGTGTCCCAGGTTGCCGATGACGGGATCCAGATAGTGCGCTTCATAGTTTTCGGTGTCCAGGTGTAATCGTACGTTGAATGCGATGTCTAGGTGTCCCAGGTTGCCGATGACGATGTCTAGATAGTGAGCTCCGTAGTTTTCGGTGTCCAGGTGTAATAATACGTTGAATGCGATGTCTAGGTGTCCCAGGTTGCCGATGACGATGTCTAGATAGTGAGCTCCGTAGTTTTCGGTGTCTACGTGTATTAATACCTTGAATTCGATGTCCACGTGTCCCAGGTTGCCGATGACGGGATCCAGATAGTGCGCTTCATAGTTTTCGGTGTCCAAGTGTAATCGTACGTTGAATTCGATGTCTACGTGTTCCAGGTTGCCGATGACGAGGTCCACATAGTGCGCTCCGTAGTTTTCGGTGTCTACGTGTATTAATACCTTGAATTCGATGTCCACGTGTCCCAGGTTGCCGATGACGGGATCCAGATAGTGCGCTTCATAGTTTTCGGTGTCCAGGTGTAATCGTACGTTGAATGCGATGTCTAGGTGTCCCAGGTTGCCGATGACGATGTCTAGATAGTGAGCTCCGTAGTTTTCGGTGTCCAGGTGTAATAATACGTTGAATGCGATGTCTAGGTGTCCCAGGTTGCCGATGACGATGTCTAGATAGTGAGCTCCGTAGTTTTCGGTGTCTACGTGTATTAATACCTTGAATTCGATTTCTAGGTGTCCCAAATTGCCGATGACGAGGTTCACATAGTGCGCTTCGTAGTTTTCGGTGTCCAGGTGTAATAATACGTTGAATTCGATGTCTACGTGTTCCAGGTTGCCGATGACGAGGTCCACATAGTGCGCTCCGTAGTTTTCGGTGTCTACGTGTATTAATACCTTGAATTCGATGTCCACGTGTCCCAGGTTGCCGATGACGGGATCCAGATAGTGCGCTTCATAGTTTTCGGTGTCCAAGTGTAATCGTACGTTGAATTCGATGTCTACGTGTTCCAGGTTGCCGATGACGAGGTCCACATAGTGCGCTCCGTAGTTTTTCGGTGTCTACGTGTATTAATACCTTGAATTCGATGTCCACGTGTCCCGAGGTTGCCGATGACGGGATCCAGATAAGTGCGCTTCATAGTTTTCGGTGTCCAGGTGTAATCGTACGTTGAATGCGATGTCTAGGAGTCCCAGGTTGCCGATGACGATGTCTAGATAGTGAGCTCCGTAGTTTTCGGTGTCCAGGTGTAATAATACGTTGAATGCGATGTCTAGGTGTCCCAGGTTGCCGATGACGATGTCTAGATAGTGAGTTCCGTAGTTTTCGGTGTCTACGTGTATTAATACCTTGAATTCGATGTCCACGTGTCCCAGGTTGCCGATGACGGAATCCACATAGTGCGCTCTGTAGTTTTCGGTGTCTACGTGTATTACTACCTTGAAATTGATGTCTACGTGTCCCAGGTTGCTGATGACAAGGTCCAGATAACGCGCTCCGTAGTTTTTGGTGTCTAGGTGTAATAATATCTCGAATTCGATGTTTACGTGTTCCAGGTTGCCGATGACGAGGTCCACATAGTGCGCTTCGTAGTTTTTGGTGATTAGGTGTATTAATAACTTTAAATCCAAATGTAGGACACGTAGATATTGAATTTAAGGTATTAATACACGTAGACACCGAAAACTACGAAGCGCACTATGTGGATCTCGTCATCGGCAACGTGAAACACCTAGACATCAAATTCAACGTATTATTACACCTGGACACCGAAAACTATGGAGCGCACTATTTGTAACCCGTTATCGGCAACCTGGGATACCTAGACATCGAATTCAAGCTTGATTCATAAAAATCGACTTAAAATTCCCTAGCGGCAGAACTAAAATTATGTTATGACAAAATAAAAATTCGTTGAAATAAAATTATGTCTAGACATAATAAAAACTGGACAAATTAAAATTATAGACATAATAAAAATTAGATGAATTAAAATTATGTCTTGACATAATAAAAATTGGATGAATGAAAATTATGTCTGACATAAAAATAATTCCGCACTTTTATTATGTGTATACACATAATTTTAATTCATACAATTTTTATTATGTGTACACATAATTTGTTTTCGAATGAACGTAAAACGTAGTTGTTACAATATCTATCCATTATTGAAAATCGATATGCGCGACAAAAGCTTTTGTATATCATTAATTATGTTATTATTTATTATATATAGAAAAATATACAATTTCTGTGTTTGCACTTTATATTTAATGAGCAGACAATTAAATATATATGATTCAATTTGCACTACGTTTACATGACACCGTTAATCGGGTTTTATAACATCGGTAGTTGTCAGGAAGACCAATCGTAATCATTCTTCAGAAAAATGGAATAGTTGTGATTGACTGGCCTAAGAACTACCGATGTTATAAAACCCGATCAACAGTGCTATGTAAACGTAGTCTATGTCTCTTTATTGACTGACATAGTTATATACTTTTAAATCTTTTTCTTTTCTAAAATTCAATCAATTGAATAGCAAAAACTACGTTATCATATTATATATTTTTGGTACGTAGTGTGCAAATGTATTTTGAAATAAAGATTGTATATTTTCTACTGAATTATTTACACACACGTGCGGTTTCAGAGAATCATTTTTCGCCAACTCAAATATGTTCCTATACTCAACTATCAAAATATGAAAGATAATTTTATCTAGTTGTGGCATTCGCTCGAATTCTCGAAATAATTTTCAAGGATGTGAGTACGAATATATATATATATATATATATATATATATATATATCGTACTATTTAATATTTATAATTAATAGAAAATTATAAACGATGCGTTATGTATGAGAAATTTGACAGAATTGCTTTTATTAAATAGAATTAATTTGCGATTAGTTGAAGGAAATAAAAGAATAAACAAATCAGGTAAGTTTCAGACACGTGTTACAGGTGTCCATCTGTAATTATGAAAAACATCGATACTTGTAGATATCGGTACATATAAAATTGCGAACAACATTCAGCAAGACACGCGAATAAAAATAAATAAAAAATTTTACAGTTAACGACTTATTAACATTAATCATGCTATATTGCGATTACGTTTTATGTTGAAATTGAAAAATATATATAAGGTGTACAACTAAAAGGGTTACAGATTATTATTTTTAAAAAACTAAGCAAAATATTAAATTGTTGTTTTCTTTAGAAATAATAGTCCGTAACACTTTCAGCTTCATACCTTGTATATACTGTTTATAAGATTATAAGATATATTGTTTATAAGATTAAGATGCGTAACACACTACAAAAGGGCGTTATATCCGCGCAAAAATACCTTTTTAAAAAAAAGATTAAAAAAGGCGCCAAGTACACGCATAGTAGTGTATATGTATTATGTTGTTACACTGTTATGTTGTTACCTCGAAAAAAACAAAGTGGTAGTATTATACCTCCAAATAGCTTTACCCTGTACATACTGTTGATAAAATGCGTAATACTACAAAAAGGCGTGATATCCGTACAAAATTACCTTTTTTTAAAAAGTGTATATGTTGTTACCATACCTCGAAAAAATATAAGTAACAAGTGGTAGACATAATCTTTATATCTCGAAAAATCTCAAAAAAATCTAAGCAGTAGTATCTTTATTTCCGAAAAATTATAACCCAAGTGATACACATCACAAAATTATGTTATCTTATCAAAAAGAAAAGTCGCGCTTCAAATGATCTATTACAATTACAAAAAAGAAATGATATCTCTTTAAATTACAGCGCCAATTACAGAAAGAACATATATATTGCCTCAAAAAATAATTGTTGCACTACTTTGAAAAATCTTTACATTGTGTCAATTAGAAAAGAATGTATGATAACAATTTTATAAGATTAAAAAATTTTATTTAAATTTTACAAGGGAATACAAGATATTTAAATACAAAGTTTACATGTGTATTTTTTAGTGGTCACAAAGAGTTACAGAGGTAACAGTACAAAATAAAAATATTTTATTAAAATATTTAATCCAACAAGGAAATACAATTTGTATTTAAATACAAAGTTTATATATGTATTTTTCAATAAAATAGAAGATTTAATCACAAAGAATTACAGAGGTAACAGTACAAAATAAAAATATTTTATTAAAATACATAAATTTTTCTTGTAAAAATACTTGGCGCTGCTAGACCTCGAAATTTTTAATAAATAAAGACAACAATAAATGAAAATAATTCAGAGAAGAATGCGACGAGAGTAATAAAATGATTATTATCAACGTGGTGTGTATGTGCGAGCGAGTGATATGGGTGTGCGTGACAACGGCGAATAATGCGGCTTATAATTAAGTATAGGATAAGTTTATTTATTTATTAAAAATTTCGAGGTCTAGCAGCGCCAAGTATTTTTACAAGAAAAATTTATGTATTTTAATAAAATATTTTTATTTTGTACTGTTACCTCTGTAATTCTTTGTGATAAAATCTTCTATTTTATTGAAAAATACATATATAAACTTTGTATTTAAATACAAATTGTATTCCCTTGTTGGATTAAATATTTTAATAAAATATTTTTATTTTGTACTGTTACCTCTGTAACTCTTTGTGACCACTAAAAAATACACATGTAAACTTTGTATTTAAATATCTTGTATTCCCTTGTAACATTTAAATAAAATTTTTTAATCTTATAAAATTGTTATCATACATTCTTTTCTAATTGACACAATGTAAAGATTTTTCAAAGTAGTGCAACAATTATTTTTTGAGGCAATATATATGTTCTCTCTGTAATTGGCGCTGTAATTTAAAGAGATATCATTTCTTTTTTGTAATTGTAATAGATCATTTGAAGCGCGACTTTTCTTTTTGATAAGATAACATAATTTTGTGATGTGTATCACTTGGGTTATAATTTTTCGGAAATAAAGATACTACTGCTTAGATTTTTTTTAGATTTTTCGAGATATAAAGATTATGTCTACCACTTGTTACTTATATTTTTTCGAGGTATGGTAACAACATATACACTACTATGCGTGTACTTGGCGCCTTTTTTTACCTTTTTTTTAAAAAAGGTAATTTTGTACGGATGTTAAAATCGTCAGATATACTGTAATCTGTACAAAATTACCTTTTTTAAAAAAAAGGTAAAGAAAAGCGCCAAGTACACGCGTAGTAGTGTATATATGTATCGAAAAAACCTAAACAGTAGTATATTTACCTAAAAAAACCGAAGTAACAAGTGGTAGACGTAATCTTTGTTTCTCGAAAAATCTCGAAAGAACCTAAGCAGTAGTATTTTTACCTCGAAAAAAAACAAAGTGGTAGTTTTATCATACCTCGAAAAAACCTAAGTAACAAGTGGTAGACGTAATCTTTGTATCTCGAAAAATCTTGAAAAAACTTAAGCAGTAGTATTTTTATTTCCAAAAAATTATAACTCAAGTGTTACACATCACAAAATTACGTTACCTTATCAAAAATGAGTCGTGCTTCAAGTGCTCTATTACAATTACAAAAAAGGAATAATATCTCTTTTTAAATTACAGCGCCAATTACAGAGAGAAAATACAGTGAGATAAAAAATTTGTCAATCCCAAGAAATATTTAGTCCGATACGTTCAACTAAACATTTTAGTTAACTCAACATTAGTTGAATTAATTAATTCTTGATTAAAAATACGAAATAAATTGTTCAAACAACTAATATCTAGTTGACTAACTAAATTGTTTAGTTGAACGTATCGAACTAAATATTTCTTGGGATTATCAATTTTTTTTCTTGGTGTATTTTTCGAGATACAAAGATTACGGTCTACCATTTGTTACTTAGGTTTTTTCGAGGTGAAGAATTACAGAGGTAACAATACAAAATACAAATATTTTATTAAAATATTTAAATTCAACAAGGAAATACAAGGTATTTAAATACAAAGTTTATATATGTATTTTAAAAGATTTAATCGCATCGCAAAGAATTACAGAGGTAACCGGTAACAGTACAAAATTAAAATATTTTATTAAAATACATAAATTTTTCTTGTCAAAAAACTTGGCGCTGCTAGCTAGACCTCAAAATTAGGTCAGCGTGGTGTGTATGTGCGAGCGAGTGATATGGGTGTGAGTAACGTGTGTGTGTGTGTGTGTGTGTGTGTGTGTGTGTGTGTGTGTGTGTGTGACGGTGAATAATGCGGCTTATGATTAAGTATACAATAAGTTTAGATTTTAAAGCGAATAAAATTAAATATAGAATAAGTATAGAATATAAGTAATGTTTACATTTGTAAAAGGTTTCTCTCTCTCTCTTTCTCTCTCTCTAGCAGCGCCAAGTTTTTTTACAAGAAAAATTTATGTATTTTAATAAAATATTTTAATTTTGTACTGTTACCGGTTACCTCTGTAATTCTTTGCGATGCGATTAAATCTTTTAAAATACATATATAAACTTTGTATTTAAATACCTTGTATTTCCTTGTTGAATTTAAATATTTTAATAAAATATTTGTATTTTGTATTGTTACCTCTGTAATTCTTCACCTCGAAAAAACCTAAGTAACAAATGGTAGACCGTAATCTTTGTATCTCGAAAAATACACCAAGAAAAAAAATTGATAATCCCAAGAAATATTTAGTTCGATACGTTCAACTAAACAATTTAGTTAGTCAACTAGATATTAGTTGTTTGAACAATTTATTTCGTATTTTTAATCAAGAATTAATTAATTCAACTAATGTTTAGTTAACTAAAATGTTTAGTTGAACGTATCGGACTAAATATTTCTTGGGATTGACAAATTTTTTATCTCACTGTATTTTCTCTCTGTAATTGGCGCTGTAATTTAAAAAGAAATATTATTCCTTTTTTGTAATTGTAATAGAGCACTTGAAGCACGACTCATTTTTGATAAGGTAACGTAATTTTGTGATGTGTAACACTTGAGTTATAATTTTTTGGAAATAAAAATACTACTGCTTAAGTTTTTTCAAGATTTTTCGAGATACAAAGATTACGTCTACCACTTGTTACTTAGGTTTTTTCGAGGTATGATAATACTACCACTTTGTTTTTTTTCGAGGTAAAGATACTACTGCTTAGGTTCTTTCGAGATTTTTCGAGAAACAAAGATTACGTCTACCACTTGTTACTTCGGTTTTTTTAGGTAAATATACTACTGCTTAGGTTTTTTCGATACATATATACACTACTACGCGTGTACTTGGCGCTTTTCTTTACCTTTTTTTTTAAAAAAGGTAATTTTGTACAGATATCATGCCTTTTTGTAGTATTACGCCTTTTATAAACAGTATGTACAGGGTGTTATTTCGAGGTATAATACTACTACTATCTTTTTAATACATGTTAATAATACGACATGATCTTTTTAATCATGAAACTTACAAACTAACGGAAAAAGATTCGTATCCTAAATGCTAATAATTTTTTTAATGTAACAATAATAATACTGAAAATATATGGATAGAAATATATATAATAAATAATAACATAATTAATGATATACAAGAGCTTTTGTCGCGCATATCGATTTTCAATAATGGATAGATATTGTAACAAATACGTTTTACGTTCATTCGAAAACAAATTATGTGTACACATAATAAAAATTGTATGAATTAAAATTATGTGTATACACATAATAAAAATGCGGAATTATTTTTATGTCAGACAATTTTAATTCATCCAATTTTTATTATGTTAAAACATAATTTTAATTTATCCAATTTTTATTATGTCTAGACATAATTTTAATTTGTCCAGTTTTTGTTATGTCTAAACATAATTTTAATTCAACGAATTTTTATTATGTCATGACATAATTTTAGTTCTGCCGCTAGGGAATTTTTAAGTCGATTCTTATGATTCAAGCTTGAATTCGATGTCTAGGTATCCCAGGTTGCCGATAACGGGTTACAAATAGTGCGCTCCATAGTTTTCGGTGTCCAGGTGTAATAATACGTTGAATTCGATGTCTAGGTGTCTCACGTTGCCGATGACGAGATCCACATAGTGCGCTCCGTAGTTTCCGGTGTCTACGTGTATTAATACCTCAAATTCGATATCTACGTGTTCTACATTCGGATTTAAAATTATTAATACATCTAGACACCAAAAACTACGAAGCGCACTATGTGGACCTCGTCATCGGCAACCTGGAGCACGTAGACATCGAATTCGAGGTATTATTACACCTAGACACCAAAAACTACGGAGCGCGCTATCTGGACCTCGTCATCAGCAACCTGGGACACCTAGACATCAATTTCAAGGTATTAATACACGTAGGCACCGAAAACTACGAAGCGCACTATGTGGATCCCCTCATCAGCAACCTGAGACACGTGGACATCGAATTCAAGGTATTAATACACGTAGACACCCAAAATTATGGAGCTCACTATCTAGACATCGTCATCGGCAACCTGGGACACCTAGACATCGCATTCAACGTATTATTACACCTGGACACCGAAAACTACGAAGCGCACTATGTGGACCTCGTCATCGGCAACTTGGGACACCTAGAAATCGAATTTAAGGTATTAATACACGTAGACACCGAAAACTACGGAGCTCACTATCTAGACATCGTCATCGGCAACCTGGGACACCTAGACATCGCATTCAACGTATTATTACACCTGGATACCGAAAACTACGAAGCGCACTATGTGGACCTCGTCATCGGCAACCTGGGACACCTAGAAATCGAATTTAAAGTATTAATACACGTAGACACCTGAAAACTACGGAGCTCACTATCTAGACATCGTCATCGGCAACTTGGGACACCTAGACATCGCATTCAACGTATTATTACACCTGGACACCGAAAACTACGAAACGCACTATGTGAACCTCGTCATCGGCAACCTGGGACACCTAGAAATCGAATTTAAGGTATTAATACACGTAGACACCGAAAACTACGGAGCTCACTATCTAGACATCGTCATCGGCAACCTGGGACACCTAGACATCGCATTCAACGTATTATTACACCTGGACACCGAAAACTACGAAGCGCACTATGTGGACCTCGTCATCGGCAACCTGGGACACCTAGAAATCGAATTCAATGTATTAATACACGTAGACACCGAAAACTACGGAGCTCACTATTTAGACATCGTCATCGGCAACTTGGAACACCTAGACATCGCATTCAACGTATTATTACACCTGGACACCGAAAACTACGGAGCTCTCTATCTAGACATCGTCATCGGCAACCTGGGACACCTAGACATCGCATTCAACGTACGATTACACCTGAACACCGAAAACTATGAAGCGCACTATCTGGATCCCGTCATCGGCAACCTGGGACACGTGGACATCGAATTCAAGGTATTAATACATCTAGACACCAAAAATTACGAAGCGCACTATGCAGACCTCGTCATCGGCAACCTGGGACACCTATACATCGCATTCAACGTATTATTACACCTGGACACCGAAAACTATGAAGCGCACTATCTGGACCTCGTCATCGGCAACCTGGGATACCTAGACATCGAATTCAAGCTTGATTCATAAGAATCGACTTAAAAATTTCCTAGCGGCACTTTCTGCCAAGCGTAGAGAACTTTCTTTTCCGACAGCGGTGGTAATACGATGTAAAGATACGAAATCTCTCTAGATATACATGAAGCAATTGACTCAATATATATAATTACCTAATTTACCTAAATAGAAATCTTCCTTTTGACCGATAAGTCTATCGACCTATAATTTATCTACTAGATCGTTCAAAATACGCGCGCGATATCGAAACTGGCGAGCCCGAAAGCGCCGCCAGTGGCGAAAAAGTGAAAGCGACATTTCTCTGTTATCTGTTTGTTACACGTATGTTATAATCGGCGTTAGGAAGTAGTATCTTAAAAAAAATTTTTCACATTTTGGATTTGCGTCGCAATATCTCCGCTCGTAAGGCACGTAGCGGAAAATT
>JASTWP010000794.1:0-109485 GCA_030770255.1 Temnothorax ravouxi
GGTGATTCGTGACAGGCCACGGGGTAATACGTAACACTTTCTCTGATTGAACAAACTATATGGATTTCTTTCGTTTTTTGGAATTTTTATCTACTTTATACTTTGAAAAGCCTTTAGTTGTCAGAGTTTACATATTATATGTATAAAAAATTATGAGGAAAAAAGTAACGCCTATTCTATTAATCGCCCTCATCGTTCACATTCGATTATGGGGAACCACTTCTCGAAAGCGTCCACGGCCCCTGCGAACTGGTTTTTCCTTTGAACGATTATTCGTGGTTTTTTTTGGTTGCCCCAATTGCTCGTGTCACAAAATCCCGGCGTGGTTTTTCCTCATTCATGATCCATGACTTATAGATAAGAAAGAATACCATAAATCTACTCATGGCATTATGCTTAGTGAAGTCGAGTGACTGAATACAATTTACTGTTTCGGATCTCTTATTATTTTATTCAGCGAGAAAACAAACGAGATTTGAAAAATTTTACTTTGAGCACTTGAAACAGACTTTCTGTCACTGAGAGAGAAAAATATATGGTTTTGACACGCAAATGCCATTCCGTTGGTACCCAGAGGACACTAAGAGACATCTGTGATTGATATTACAGGTTTCTAGCAGCAAGCATTTTAAAGTTAGGTCCGCGACAAAATTTCAGCAGTGTCACGAATAGTCCCGGTCTCCACTACTCTATAAAATTACATGTACATCTTATACACTTGTAACAGTATAATTATATATTCTCCTCAACATCGACGCGATCCGACTCGTCGGGAGTTCTTTTGGCGTATATATGATATTGTTATTCTGTATAAATATGTTATGTTGATGCTTAGAGTGACTCAGGCGAACAAGAAACGTATTATTTCGAAAATCTTTGTTAAGAAAGTAAACTCATATTATTTTTAATAGCATAATGTACATGCACACTCTCACACACTCTTGTTATGGATCGATCTATCGATCGCATACTCTATGTCAATTCTCGATTCTTGTATACACACTATATAAAATATATAGCCCAGTAAAATGACTCGAAATTTGTCGATTTAGAGGAAATAATACTGACTGGGCTGAAACTTTGTAAACAGGCTTGTTTTAGGATACTATTCAACATATTAAAAGTCCCCACGTGTAGACGCTACGTTGCGGGCAGGGGAGGGTCCAAAAGGTCCAAAAAATCAGTTTTTCGCAAATAACTCGGAAAATATCAACTTTACGGAAATTTATGTAGATATCAAAATTGTAGCTTACAAAATTCCGCACAATTTTGTTTTTTATTCAAGTATGTACAATATAATTTTTTTAAACACCGGTAGTTTTGCGACGCAACGAAAACGCATACGCGCGTCGCGCATTTTTCGCTAATATTTCGAAAATGGACTCTCAAATCGAAAAATGTTTTAAATAAAAGTTGTAGAGAATCTAATTATGTTCGCGCGAGTGGGCGGTTCGCGCTCCGACAAGAGCGCTGAAGGATCGTGGGATCGGACTGGGTCGAATGAACACTCGCACAGTGTCCTGAGCAGGTCCTTTATTTTACAATCAGTCTTCCTTGTCTGAGTCGCTTCACAAAATGACGGACCCTACGCGGCGGCCTAATTCGAAGAACCAATCATGGCGAATTCCGCACATTAAGAGTTATTTTATTTACAGGGACAAACGGCCAAACGTGGCGCACTTCGCGTGATTGACTGAAGAGCCAATATGACGCACTTTACGCGACGGGCTGATCCGGACAGCCAAACTTGGCGAACTCCGCACAGCGAGAGTAACTCTATACAAGGACGAACGGCCACACGGGGCGCACTTCGCGCGAGCTAGACGAAACGGCCAATATGGCGCACTTTACGTCGCGGTCGACTTCGGACAGCCGAATATGGCGAACTCTGCACAGCGAGAGTAACTGTAGAAAGGCGAACGGCCACACGGGGCGCACTTCGCGCGAGCTTGACGGAACGGCCAATATGGCGCACTTTACGTCGCGGTCGGCTTCAGACAGCCGAATATGGCGAACTCTGCACAGCGAGAGTAACTGTAGAAGGGCGAACGGCCACACGTGGCGCACTTCGCGCGAGCTTGACGGAACGGCCAACATGGCGCACTTCACGTCGCGGTCGGCTTCGGACAGCCGAATATGGCGAACTCTGCACAACGAGAGTAACTGTAGAAGGGCGAACGGCCACACGTGGCGCACTTCGCGCGAGCTTGACGAAACGGCCAATATGGCGCACTTTACGTCGCGGTCGGCTTCGGACAACCGACTATGGCGAACTCTGCACAGCAAGAGTAACTGTAGACAAAGACGAACGGCCACACGGGGCGCAACTTCGCGCGAGCTTGACGAAACGGCCAATATGGCGCACTTTACGTCGCGGTCGGCTTCGGACAGCCGAATATGGCGAACTCTGCACAACGAGAGTAACTGTAGAAGGGCGAACGGCCACACGTGGCGCACTTCGCGCGAGCTTGACGGAACGGCCAACATGGCGCACTTCACGTCGCGGTCGGCTTCGGACAGCCGAATATGGCGAACTCTGCACAGCGAGAGTAACAGTAGACAAAGACGAACGGCCACACGGGGCGCAACTTCGCGCGAGATCGACGGAACGGCCAACATGGCGCACTTTACGTGGCATCACACTTCAACAGGTCTTACGTGGCGAACACCGCCGCACGAGACATATAGCGCCGCACGAGCCTCCAGTCCCTTCGCACGTAGAGAAAGTCCAGCAGCGAACAGCCGAACTTGATGCCAACCGGTCGGGTCGACAAGAGGCCGACCTCGACGCCATGCGGAGGAAACGGCTCGAACGACGCGTGGCCGCGCGTCGCTGAGCAGCCGTCGCTCCGCAGCAAAGGCGACTCGGCGGTGGTGAACGACGCACTGGGTTCGATTCCTCATGAGCCGACCTCGATGCACCACCTCGTTCAGGCTCCGAGAGTATCAACCGCACGAAAATCCCGTCGATCGCGGAACGAATACGGAAATCTTGAGGATCTTAACGACGCGAAACGGAAATCTTGACGGCACGAACGGACATCTTGACGATCTAACAACGCGAGACGGAAATCTTGATGGCACGAACGGACATCTTGACAATCTAACAACGCGAGACGGAAATCTTGATGGCACGAACGGACATCTTGGTGATATCGACGAATCTAGACGGAAATCTTGATGCCGCGACGCGGCTGCTCATGCACGGACAATCAGGCTCAGGATCGCTCTCGTGGCTGGTCTCCTTCCCACCGACGATCACTCGAAGAAACGTTCACCAGAAAACGCTCGAGAATCTTCATCCACCGTGAACAATATCATTCACCCACTCTCGCAGCTTTAACGCACTCGCTCAGCGAACCGCGAGGTCACTGCCCGCGTGTGTATTCGTCTCTGATAGCCGCGATCGCATGTCGATAGATCCGCGCATTAGAGCATCAAATTCATTAGAGCATCAAATTTTCCATGAAAATCACTTACATATAGGTTTGCAAGAGTAATAAAGCTCGATGAAATAGTAGAAATTTTCGAGAGATCAGAAAAATTACTTTTTACCATCAAAAACGCTTATGTCGCGCTAAAAATTACATCATAACTCAGAATGTCATCAAATCCCGTTGATAATACTGGCACATAAAGACGCATTTACAGTAGGAAAGGCAAGTTTCTAGGACAGATTTAAATTAGCAAAAAGTCTAGTGTTAAGTTTGCCCCGATGTCGAGTTAGCCCCGGTCTTCCCTTTTTAAAATATTATTGTCGTTAAAAAAAAATTTGACATTCTACAGAGGATAATTATGGCTCAGAGGCAGGTGGAAAAGGTGGAGAGGAGCTACGATTATAAAAAAAATTAATTTTTTTACATAAAAAATATCTGTCACTTAAAATTCATTTACATTTTTTCTTATTCAGAAATTCTTTTTCTAGCATCTTTTAAGTCCTTAAAGTCCTTTTGTACCATTTAAAAATTACCAAATTTGCGGCGACGAAATTAAGTATTCTTATTTAATTAATAATTATCTCTTTTTTTTCTCATTCGTACTACTTTTAGCTTTAATTTGCGTGTT
Source organism: Temnothorax ravouxi (assembly GCA_030770255.1). Classification (NCBI taxonomy): domain Eukaryota; kingdom Metazoa; phylum Arthropoda; class Insecta; order Hymenoptera; family Formicidae; genus Temnothorax; species Temnothorax ravouxi. The sequence continues at coordinate 4,066 of JASTWP010000794.1, forward strand.
TGATCATCAAGTTTCGTCAATTTGTTCGTGAGTTACGATTTTTTAAATAAAACAAGTCGTAACGTGTTTGCCGCGCCGCGCGCCGCATACCGGCTTTGGACTCTTCTCAATCTTTAGTACCTACGTACAGTACTATCGGTCCTAAAAATATCGGCCTAGTACCAAACGATTCAGAAAGACCCCAAGAATAACTTCTGACACTTCAATAAGTACAGAAAAATTGTTAAGGACACGTTTTTTCATCATTTCAGGCGACTCATAGTGATGATCTGTTACATACGTAAACTTACCTGTCTTTTGAAACGCCAGTTTCCCATCATGATGCCTTTAAAATTACATGCCATAAACTCTATTTTATAGAAAATTTTGTCAGCTTTAATTTCGGTCTCTTGAAGTTTTTTCGTAAAGTTAATAGAAACGGAAATATTTACAAAAAAAGAATGATAATGCAATTTTTCCACAATTTATCAAAAATACAGCAATATTCATGAATTTTTTTTTTTTAATAAAACATACTTTGCGAAGGACTTATACTACTCCAGCACGTTCATATATATATATATATATGAAGTAATGAAAACAAGGTAAAATAAATTTTTGAAAAATTATTATCCATATATTTTTGGACTAAAATGTTAATTTAAAAAAAATTGATTTTTTTCTTCAATATTTAAACGCCTGTAAATCATCAACGTTTCAATAAAAAAAGGTCTACGACCTCTCATTTTAAAGATAATTAAAATATCTTCAAGAAAAATACATAACATTACTGCCTCCAACCAATTAGAAAAAGTTATTTTCCAAAATGCACTGAAAAATGACATTTTTTCATGTTTTTTGCTCTTAACTTCAAGCTATCTTTACCAAAATGGATTTATGCATACATCAACATGTTCAAAATTTTATTCTCTTTAACTTTTATTATACATACTATATGTGTACGACCTATACTTTCAGAGTTAATACTGATTTTTACATGCAAAACATCCACTATCAACATAAAATAAAATTATTTTTTAATTAATAACTCGGCGAATTTGGACCGTACAAAAATGAATAAAAAACAAAATTGTTCATAATTAAATTCTCTACAACTTTTATTTAAAACATTTTTTGATTCGAGAGTCCATTTTCGAAATATTAGCGAAAAATGCGCGACGCGCGTACGCGTTTTCGTTGCGTCGCAAAACTACCGGTGTTTAAAAAAATTATATTTCTGCTCCATTTGGTCGTACAAACTTGAATAAAAAATGAAATTGTGCAGAATTTTGTAAGCTACAATTTTGATATCTACATAAATTTCCGTAAAGTTGATATTTTCCGAGTTATTTGCGAAAAACTGATTTTTTGGACCTTTTGGACCCTCCCCTGTCCGCAACGTAGCGTCTACACGTGGGGACTTTTAATATGTTAAATAGTACCCTAAAACAAGCCTGTTTACAAAGTTTCAGCCCAGTCAGTATTATTTCCTCCAAATTTTGTCATTTTACTGGGCTAATATCGTTTATTCGCTATTAGTACACGAAGCACATCGCATTGTGGTCTGATTTTATCCCTGCTAAAATCCTGCACCATCAGGTTATGGGCCCAGGAGACGTACAAAATCAGCAATAAAAACGAGCAAAAATATTTGAAGCGAAGGACTGCGGCAATATTTTTCTCTTTGCGTGTGAGCCGTGTTAAAAAAAGGCGTTAAAAGTCACGCGCCGCAAAACTTAACCTAAGATTGCGCGCAGTAGAACGTACTCGAAGGAAGATGTCTGTCTCTCAAGGATCTCAAATAATCGAGAAGCTGAAAGGGAGAGAAAATTATCAGGACTGGAAGTTTGCCATGCAAGCGTGGTTGGAATACGACGACCTGTGGGGGTGCATAATCGGAACGGAACAGGACATAGCCGATCCCAGAAAGGTAACAAAAGCGAAAACAAGAATTATTCTGTCGTTAGAGCCCGTAAATTACGTACATGTCGAAGATTGCACAACCGTGAAAGAAGTTTGGTGTTGTGATTCTTCAACCATGCAGGTCCAGTACAGGGGATAGGGTTTCGAGAGACGGAATTTCGTTTGTCGTGATTGACTCAGTTCGTTTAATAAAGATTCGTACAACTCGATTCGAAGGTTCGTGAACGTCTGCGCTCTCGCGTCCGGCAACGCCCCAGCCCGCTTCTCTCTCGCTCCCGCGCCCTCTGGCCGGAAAGTGTAACACTGCTCTCCGAAAAGTACTAGCCTATTGTCCGCTGGTAGCGCGGCCGGTTTGGATCATAGTGAACGTACATAACATTTGAGAAAAGCTTCAAGCAGTATTCGAGGATTCGGGATTGACGCGGAAGGTGAATCTATTGCGTACTCTCGTATCCACGCAACTTGAGAGGTGCAAAAATGTCGAGAAATACGTAAATATAATCATCAAGACGGCGCACAAGTTGAACGGCATTGGTTTAAGAGTACCGGATGACTGGGTCGGCACGTTACTTCTCGCTGGACTGCCGGAGGAATACCGCCCAATGATAATGGGGCTTGAAAACTCTGGAACGGCAATAACGGCGGATTTTATTAAAACAAAACTGTTGCAGGAAGTCAAGAACGTGAAAGGTGTCAAGAATACGGGTAGCAACGCAGCACTCTACACGAAGGGAGCTAAAGCTAAACCAAAGAAGGTACAATGTTTTCGGTGCAAAGGTTATGGTCACTTTGCAAGCAAATGTAAGGCAAGTCTGCCGGAACAACCCGCTACAGGCGAGAGCAGCGAAAAGAAATCGACCACTAACCAAAGCAATTCAGCACAAGGTAAGAAGGCTTACTGGGCATTTCTAGCTTCAAAAGTTCAGAATGGCGAAACTTGGTACTTCGATTCATGCGCGTCGACTCACTTAACGGCGAAAGATGAAATGAATAATCAAAGAAAGAGCTCGGAAAAAATAACAATGGCGAATAACCAACAGTTAATGGCGGAGTCGGTCGGCGACGTAAACTTGAAAGTTCAGACACACAGCGGAGTGCAAAATATTATAGCACGCGACGCTTTATATGTACCGAATAGTATGGTAAATCTATTGTCGGTCAGCCAAATGGTAAGAAAAGGTCTCTCAGTGCATTTCACGCCACAGGGCAACGAGATTTGCGATGAAGAAGGGAACAACCTTGGAACCATGTCGCTGAAAGGTGGAATTTACAAGCTTGACGTAACAGCGGAGAGGAACTTCTACGCAGGAAAGTCAATCGCAGAACTCTGGCATCGCAGACTTGGCCATCTGAACTATCGGAGCGTCATGGAGCTGAGCAAGAGGTCAACGACAGGAATCAGTGTGGGAAAATTCGAAGAAAAGCCATGTATATCGTGCATCAAAGGAAAGATCACGAGAAAAACGTTTCCGAAGGACGGGAAACGTGCCAATGAAATGCTCGAGCTGATACATTCCGACCTGTGTGGACCTATGGAGGAGGCTTCAATCGGTGGTTCGAGATACTTTATGACACTGACTGATGATTTCTCTCGTAAAGTCTTTGTGTATTTTTTAGAAAGAAAGAGCCAAGTCAGGGATACGATCGAGGAGTTCCAGAGCTTCGTGGAAAAGCAAACCGGAAAGGTAATAAAGTCCATCCAAACAGACAATGGCCGAGAATATGTCAATCGAGACTTGGAGATATTTTTTCGCAAAGCTGGGATCAGGCACCAACAAACCGTACCCTATAGCCCGGAACAGAACGGTTTGGCAGAAAGGATGAACCGTACCATCGTCGAAAGGGCTAAGAGCATGTTGTTCGACGCAGAGCTACCCAAAAGGTATTGGGCGGAAGCGGTGGCGACGGCGGCTTATTTGATCAATAGATCACCAGCTAATGGAATCGACGGAAGGACTCCAGAAGAGGTGTGGACCGGGCGAAGTCCGGATTTGCAGCATTTAAGAGTATTCGGGTGCAAGGCAATGGCACAGATACCTAAGGAGCGACGGCGAAATGAGACCCCAAGGCAGACGAACTGATATTTGTAGGCTATGACGACAACGTAAAGGGTTATCGCTTGATAGATCCACGTACGGAATGCGTGGTAAAACGCAGAGATGTTGTATTCTTGGAGGAAGCTCGCTCAGAGGAAGCACAGGAACCTGACGAAACAAAAGGAGTAATCGATATCACATTCAATGAAGAGAACGAGAATATCGAAGACGAAACCATAGAAATATCGGACGAGAGCGATTCAACTGCTTCAGAAGACACTGTGAGGAAAGCATCGGAATCTGAATACGCAACGGACTGCGGTGGAGATGAGTCAACGAGCGACGAAGATTTGGCACATGATTAAATTCTGCAAGTAGCGAATGATGCGGTGTCGGAAGGACCGAGAAGATCCGCACGAGTTCGAAAGCCGGTCAACATGGACGACTTATGTAACCTACTTGGCAACTAGAGGAGACGAAGACCCCCAAACAGTTGAAGACGCGTTACGCGGAGAAAATCGTGATCTATGGAAAAGGGCCATGGAGGAGGAGAGGAAATCACTTGAAAAAAAACGAAACATGGACGCTAGTGGATTTACCTCCAGATAGAAAAGCCCTCGACACAAAATGGGTGTTCAAAACGAAGCGTGACTCATCAGGAAAAATCGAAAGATACAAAGCGCGTCTCGTCGTGCGCGGATGCAGTCAAGTAAAAGGAATAGAATATCAGGAAACCTATTCACCAGTCATAAGGCACAATTCCGTGAAGTTTTTATGTGCTCTGGCAGTAAAGCACGGATTAAAGATGCACCAAATGGACGTCACATCTGCTTATTTACATGGAGATCTAGACGAGGAAATCTATGTAAAACCTCCTAAAGAAATAATATATAAAGGTGGAAAAGTGTGGCGGTTACAAAAAGCCATGTATGGCCTCAAACAGAGCGGAAGGGCCTGGAATAAAGAATTAGTCGACGCACTCGGAGCAATGGGATTAAGACAATCTCTGGCAGATCCTTGTATATATTATCTTATAACTAAAAATTCTATATTAATTTTAGGTATCTACGTCGATGATATGTTCATTCTCGCTAGTGATGACGCAACGATGAATGAGATCAAAGCCAAATTGTCACAAAAATTTCGGATGACGGATCTTGGCGAGGCACGTCACTTCTTGGGCATCCGGATTTCAAGAAACGAGACAACCGGGGAACTGTGCCTTGATCAAGAAACATATCTCCGCGGTGTACTAGAGAGATACGAGATGGCCGACTGCAAACCAGCATCATCACCGTGCGATCCAAACCAAAAACTCACTAAAGGGCTGATGCCAATGGACAAAGCAGAAGCTGAGGAGATGGAAAAGGTTCCGTACAGAGAGGCAATAGGTAGCCTACTCTACGCGAGTCAAGGAACCAGACCAGACATCGCCTACGCCGTGAACCTCGTCAGTCGTTTTTGTCAGGAACCAAGGAGGATTCATTGGACCGCCGTGAAGAGGATTTTGCGATATATAAAGAGAACACTCACGGTAAAACTGGTCTACAGCAAGAACGGAAATCGAAGAATTGAGGGCTACAGCGATTCAGACTGGGCAAACGATGAAAGTGACAGACACTCTGTCACAGGAAACATATTCAAATTCCAAGGAGGGCCTATATCGTGGCAAAGTAAGAAGCAGAGGACAGTAGCACTATCTACGACAGAGGCGGAGTATATAGCCTTGTCAACAACCAGTCAAGAAGCTTTGTGGTTACGAGAATTAGCCATGGAGCTGGACAGTGACGCTGTATCATCGGGAATAACCATTTACTGCGATAACAAAGGGGCTGTGGACCTCGCTAAAAATGCTGGGTATCGACCTAGAACAAAACACATGGATACCAGGCACCATTTCATACGGGAATGCATCGAGGAAGGAACCATACGCGTAAAATATATCCTAACGGAAGAAATGACAGCGGACTCCCTAACCAAAGGATTGTTCGGGCCGAAGCAGCTTGAATGCAGAAAACAGATGGGATTGAAACACTGATTTTTTTTTAAAATAACATTCGTTTATGTGGGGGTGTTAAGAAAGTAAACTCATATTATTTTTAATAGCATAATGTACATGCACACTCTCACACACTCTTGTTATGGATCGATCTATCGATCGCATACTCTATGTCAATTCTCGATTCTTGTGTACACACTATATAAAATATATCGTTTATTCGCCATTAGTACACGAAGCACATCGCATTGTGGTCTCATTTTATCTCTGCTAAAATCCTGCACCATCAATCTTAAAGACGAGATACGGTATAAAGGAACTATCGGTGGGAATGAACGACCCGTGCCAGCAATTGTAAGGGCGAGGAGAAGACAGCGATATCAGCCATACTTAGACTCGGCCCATAAGGCGGACAAAGACGTCAAACCAGCTGTCGCCGGAGAAAGCCGGGAAATTGACGAGGCTGCCCGAATATCATTAGGCCCGCATCGACGAAACTAAAGAGACGTGCACACGCCAGCTATCAAAGCGGCTTAAGCTGGGCCTTCGTTGGAGCACCGGATTGCCGGAAAGCTCACTCTCCGGAAAGCCGTGCTAGCGTCATCATATTTGTAATTCCGGGAGTCGTTCCCCCGAGTAGTCGGACCGCTGCTCCTTATTGAATTATGCAATACTAAACGTCGTACTTCGTCACTGAAATATATTAATCATTGTATATATAACGATAAGAATGTGTCGAGAAGTTCCTGTCGGCAACTGTGTGAGTATTTTAATAAATCTGTATTCTCTTGTCTGAGTCATAATTATATAATTTAACCATATAATGTTAAATATGTGAATTAATAATAAGCGAAAATCTAATTCAGTCATATCTGAGGGTCCCTCCTCCGACCATCCACCCCCTGAGTTTTGTTGTGTACCCTTTTGCTAATTTTGTAAAAATTGGCTGGCGCCTTGTAAATATTTCTTTTGTAACTTAGAGCCCCGACGGCTACGGACCCGGCTGCGTCGCCGAAGGCTGTAATATGTATAATTAATAAATTATAGATGTAATTAACACTAATAAATTGGTAATAATTTATAAAATAAAACAACCTGTCTCACACTTTTTAAGCAGAAATCGGTAATCCCTTCACTGATCCTTGCTAAATTCAACACCAACCTACCTTTAATGATATATAAAAAAATTAAGCTCAATATCTCAAAATTTGTTGAAATTAGAGCAATTACGTAGACTTTTTTAAACAGAAATCGGTAACTCCTTTATTATTAGCAATTTTTATTAATTCTATTATATTCTTCAGTTTTTTCTACCTCTATTTCATATATAATTCTTTAAAATTTGGTTAATCAGTTCTTGAGTTATAGAAATTTCGGTAAATTTGGTACATACATACATACATACGGACATTTTTCGAACATAAGAAACACATTGGCATCAAAAACTAAAAAAACCAATTTTTCTTCGGTCCTCTCTCTCTCTCTCTCCCTCTCCCTCTCTTTCTCTTTCTCTTTTTTTTTTAGAAATGCCTGCTAATTTTGAGATATTGGACTATTTATAATTCTATTATATTCTTCAGTCTTTTCTACCTTTATTTCATATATAATTCTTTAAAATTCGGTTGATTATTCCTTACAAAAAAGTAGTACTAGCAATCAGTACTCAGTACTGAGTGATCAGTACTCGTAGTATTGAGAGTATATTAGTATGTTAATACTCATGAATACTGCAGAATGGTCAGTACTGTGTCTGTCAGTGCTTACAGTACTGGCAGTACTACAAGCAATAATACTCATTAGTATTTTAAAGTATTGAAGTGGTCAGTACTTTATTAGATTAATATTCGGAGTACTATCATGATAGTACTGCCAGTACTGTAAGAACTAATAGGCACAGTACTGACCATTCTGCAATATTCATGAGTATTAACATACTAATACTGTCAATACTACAAGTACTGATCACTCAGTACTGAGTACTGATTGCTAGTACTACTTTTTTGTAACGTATCTTAAAAATACTAAATTAGTAAAATACTAAATTAACACACTAAACTATCAATCGTTATTTTGATATCATCTTTGTAGCGGTCACGCCACTAGTGATACACGCTCGCGCGGCAACACTAACACTAGTAAAATGGGCAGTTTGCATCGACGCCGCCAGGCGTCGCCTCGCCCAAGCATCCTCTCGAGTTTAAGATTCTGCACCGACTTGTATAAGAGGAGACCCCTTACGGGACCAAATCAGATAGTTTCAGGCGCTAGTCGCCTAAGGCAAGAGTTCCTAAATACTAAGCCTACAATCTTGACTTTTTGTTCTACTTGGATAGTACTGCGCAAGTACTGCGCCTGTGCCACACGTTAGTATCCCACGAGTATTCAATAAGTACTAAAAGAGTACTGGAGGGAGTACTGGGGGGAGTACTGGATAAAGTACTGGAGGGAGTACTGAAGGGAGTACTGGAGGGAGTACTAGAGAAAGTACTGAAGGGAGTACTGAATGAGTATTGAATGAGTACTGGATAAGTACTGGAAAGGAGTACTGACAAAGTCAGTATGGTCGAATTTAGTAGTACTTTGAGTACTTATGTTTTCAATACTTTCACCAATACTTTTTCCAGTATTAAAACCAGTACTACTTTTTCATAAGGGTAGACCTAGCTTTATATACGATGAAAGGTCCATATACGAAGTTTATGAAAACAAAGCTTCCTCTATGAGGAAGCAATATAGTCAAGAATGTAAACAGCGTATAGCGAAGAAAGTCTCAAGGCGCCTAGGGTGCTCACTGAGCCAGTTAGCTGTACTGTAAGTAGTTCGAAGGCAATAATATCGTAAATTCGGGACTTGGTTAGCGGAGCGAGTGAGAGGTGTATGCGTGTGCGAGCTGCGAGGAGGGAAGGAGAGAATTCAGAGCGAGTTAGGAAGCGCGGTAGATGTTAGAGCGATAAAAAGGAAGAATCATTTAGGATAAAGATAGGGTAAAAAGCAAGACTGGAAACATTAGGTTTACATAAAGGAGAGCGTAAAAGGACAGATGTTTTGAAAGGAGGTTAGGTGAGCGGAGGCGAAGGCCTAGCGCGGCGCTGGCAAGCGTTCATAAAGGCAAAGACTTTGGCTCGTCGAGTATAAAGTAGGCAGCGACATCAGCCGGCAGCCAGAGTTAAGTAATAGGAATTAGTATGTCCGAACAGTCCGAGGGTAAAAAGAAGAGTGAGAAGGATGAGAGAGAGAAGGAGTTGGAGAAGGATAGAGATAAAAGCTCGGATCTACCAGCCACAGAAGCAAGGGAAAAAGAAATTTACGTTACACCGATAGCAGTAAAGAAAGGAAAAGGCAGGCCTTCTAAAGAAGATTTAAAAGGGAGAGAGAGATCATCCTCAACTAGTATTTTAAAATATATGAGGGGCGATAAAAGTATAGACGGCGACTTAGCTAAGATAAAAAGGAAGAGAGAAGAGAAGGAGCAGATGATCACCGAGATCTTTAAGAGAAGTAATAAAGTAGATAAAACGCCTCCAGATATAGGAAAATTGAAAAATAGAGAAGGAACGACAATAAAAAAGAAAGAAGAAAATGAGACGCAGTTTGCATTAGAGATGAGAGAGAGGATGAGTGTCTTGGAAAAAGGATGGAGAAAAAGAGAAGAAAGAATAGAGGAAAGGATGGATAAGCTAGAAGGGAGGCTATCAAAGATCGAACGAAAGAGTAAAAACATAATGGAAGAGGCAACCGGCGGTAAAATGGAGGAGATTGTGGGAAAGGTTTCGGAGATGGTTAGGAAGAAAGAAAAAAATATGAAGAAAAAAAAGGAAAAGTAAAATAATCTAGTGATTAGAAGATTACATAAAGAGGAAAACAAGAGCTTAATGAACACAGCTGAGACGTTTCTTGAGAGGGAGTTTGGTGCAAAAGCAAGAGTAAAGAAGATGCGGTCAACAGGCAGAGAAGGAAGAGAGATAGTAATAGTTGAAATGGACTGCTGGGAATCAAAGGAGAATATCATGAAGGAAAAGAAGAAGCTGGGAAGTAAGAGAATTTTCATTGATCACGACCTGACCTTTGAGGAGAGAGAAGTGCAAAGACGGATAAAAGAACGGGCATGGAAAGAGAAAACAGAAGAAAAATGAGTGAAAATGGGTTATAGGAAGCTAGAGGTACAAGGTAGGAAGTATGTATGGAGCGAGGAAGATTAGCTAATAGAAAAGAAAAATTTATAAAAGGAAGCCAAGCAGTGGAGGTGTATATAGATGGGATGGTGGCAGACGTAGGTAACGTGGATAATGTAAGTAATGAGAAAGAGGGAGAAAGGGAGAGAGATAACCGTCGTAAGGAAAGAGGAAAGATTGGAATACTCTTCTGGAATGTAGCAGGATTAGTAAACAAAGATAGAGATTTCTGGAGATATATTAGGGAATTCGATTTTGTAAGTTTAAGCGAAACATGGGTAGACGCAGAAAAAAAAGATAATATTAAAAGTTTATTGCCAAACACACACGAATGGGTGTGCAGTCTTCATGCAAAAAAAATAAAAAAAAAGGTAGAGCAATAGGAGGTTTTGTATTGGAAAGAAAAAAAAGTTGAGGGGAATTAGAATCAACAATGATTAAAAACGAGGAAGAAGGTCTAATACTGTCGGAAATTTTGGCGGACGGTGAAAGAATTAACATTATTTCGGTCTACAATAAAAATAATTGGAGTAGGGTAAAGGAGACAATAGAGAGATGGTTAGGAAAGAAGGATAGAGAGCATATTATAATAGGAGGAGATTTTAATATAAAAACAGGGGAATTGGGAGGGGGAGAAGAAGAGGAAGGTAACATAGAGAAAAGTAAAGACAAAATAATAGGGACAGGGGGTAGGAACTTAATAGATTTCATACAGAGTAAAAGATGATACTTACTAAACGGCACAACGAATGGCGACTGGAACGGCGAATATACTTTTGTAGGAGCGAGAGGAAATACGGTGATAGACTATATGATAGTTTGCAAAAGAATGTATCATAGAATAAACAAATTCAAAGTAGATGCGAGGATGGACTCAGACCACATGCATGTCTGTGCGACAATTGAGGATAAATAAAGGAGAGAGGAAGAAGAAGAAGAGGTGACTAACGCAGACGACGTAGAGAAAACAGAAGGAAGATGAAGGATCCGTTGAGATAAGGAGGCAATAAGGAGATATAAGGAGAAAACGAACAAGAATATATTTGTGGAGACACAGCAAAAAGAAACTATAGAGGAAAAATGGACAAATCTTAAAAAGATGGTACATGAGGCTATGGTAAAGAAAAGGTTAAATACGACGAGGAGAGAGATGGGCCACAAAGATTGGTGGGACAACCCTTATGGAAAAGTAGTACTGGTTTTAATACTGAAAAAAGTATTGGTGAAAGTACTGAAAACACAAGTACTCAAAGTACTACTAAATTCGACCATTCTAATTTTTTCAGTACTCCTTCCCAGTACTCATCCAATACTTATTTAGTACTCCCTTCAGTACTTCCTTTAGTACTCCCTCCAGTACTTTCTCCAGTACTTCCCCAGTACTCACTCCCTCCAGTACTTCCCCAGTACTCACTCCCTCCAGTACTTCCTTCAGTACTCTTTTAGTGCTTATTGAATACTCGTGGGATATTAACGTGTGGCACAGGCGCAGTACTTGCGCAGTACTATCCAAGTAGAACAAAAAGTCAAGATCGTAAGCTTAGAGTTTAGGAACTTTTGCCTTAGGCGACTAGCGGCCGAAAATATCTGATTTGGTCCCGTAGGGGGTCTGCTCTTATACAAGTCGGGGCAGAATCTTAAACTCGAGAGAATGCTTGGGCGAGGCGACGCCTGGCGGCGTCGATGCGAACTGCCCATTTTACTAGTGTTGCCGCGCAGGCGTGTATCACTGGTGGCGTGACCGCTACAAAGATGATATCAAAATAACGATTGATAGTTTAGTGTGTTAATTTAGTATTTTATTAATTTAGTATTTTCACGATACGTTACGAAAAAGTAGCACTAGCAATCAGTACTTAGTACTGAGTGATCAGTACTCGTAGTATTGACAGTATTAGTATGTTAATACTCATGAATATTGCAGAATGGTCAGTACTGTGCCTATTAGTTCTTACAGTACTGGCAGTACTATCATAATAGTACTCCGAATATTAATCTGATAAAGTACTGACCACTTCAATACTTTAAAGTACTAATGAGTATTATTTCTTGTAGTACTGACAGTACTGTAAGCACTGACAGACACAGTACTGACCATTCTACAGTATTCATGAGTATTAACATACTAATACTCTCAATACTACGAGTACTGATCACTCAGTACTGAGTACTGATTGCTAGTACTACTTTTTCGTAAGAGATGTTACAAACGTAGGTATTTACAAAATTATGCTGCCATTTAAAAAAATAAAGTTGACCTTTATTTGAACTTGACGCCTCCCAAGGTCAATTTTTTTGTTATCAAAATTTGTCCGTCTCGAAACGATACAACCTAAAAAAAAATCGGACCGTGATATTTTATTTAGTTATCGAGATATTCGACCTGTTACGTTTGAATTTAACAACCTGTATATATTTTTAAACTAACATATAATTTCTCATTAATTAATGAAAATAAAACTTTATTTTTAATATAAATGTTTTTATTTTTAATCTTTTTGTTGGAACTAAAATTGATGAGTTCAGATATATGTAGAACATACTCGTATTTAAGCATTAATATTTTGCAAAATGTTTAAAAATAACAGAAATTTTTATGTTATTCCGTGCATATCTAAAATTAGGAAAAATGAAAGATTTCAACAAAGAAGATTCACATCTATTTTTGTGTTTAAGAACATACCTTTTCTGATATAAATACTTCTTCGTCATGAAATACAGCTCCCATCCATCTACTATCTCCCGCTACGTCTTTTGAAGAAAAAAATGACATAACTCCTTCCGTAGATAGTGCCTTAGATGGATCAATTTTCAAGATTTTTGCGTGCGCTCTAGTAGAGAGAACCAATGCTAAGTACAGTTCATTTGCAAATTTGGGCATGTCGTCACAATATATCGCTTCTCCCGTTGCTTGCTTAAATGCACTAACGTGTACAAGAGGACGTCCTATTAGATCATACGATTCTTGATTTTTAGGCACCTGTCAGAACGAAACATCATAATTTTATTGTATTTAAATAATAATTTGTAAGCATTCAGAATAAAATATTACCACTTGGTAATATTGTGAGCTTTTTGGTGCTTTATAATGGAAACAATCCGAAGCGTTTTCTAATTCCTTTGATATATATTCGACATCCAAAACGTTTTTCGATAATTCCTTGGAGATGTGCATAAATCCTTTAAAAAATAAACTAAAAAAATATGATTTGAGTTATTTGCAGTATGCTTTGTTAATTTATCTCTTAATTATTAACGTATTCTAATATCGAACCTGAGAGTAAGAGATCGACGGTATTTAATCATTCCTCCTGGTGCATTATCTGCTAATGGTAGTTCCTCAAGTAAGGAATCATAAATCTCCTCCAAGATCGATTTATTCCATTTTCTGAAATTACAGTAGGTATTCGATAAAACTAATTTTTTTCAAACTCATGAAAAAAAGGATATTTTCCTCAATTTCTGTGCTAAATATTTTTTTATAAAACTCAGCTTCCGAAATGTTCTATTTTATCAAATCTTTGAGATATTTGAAATTAAAAATGTTAAAACCGACTATTTTAACATGTTGTTATATGTAAGTCGAAAGAGAGTCGTGCGAGAAGTATCGTATCGATATAACGAAAGTCGCAGCGAGCGATGAACGGAAGGTAGAGATAATAGAGAAGATGGCGGAAGGAGGTCGCGCTTGTAACGGTGTGCAGTAAATTAAGATTGTTCTGACAATATTCCGTCTCTAATTGACTCTCCACAGTTATGTATGTACAATATTGAAAAAGTTGTTCCATTTAAAATTAATAATAAATATTTAAAACGTTCAGTTTACAAAAAGAATAAAATCCTTTCAAGAATAAAGTTTTTTGGTACAGTCAAAATTATATCAATTTATCTTTTTATTAAAAAATTCTAATAAGCTTTTATATTTCTATTCCTCATTCGTAAAATTATGAATTGTCCTCTTAAGGATGTTCTGGCTATACAATCCCAGACAAAAGTTACTTCAATTTAAAATTAAGTGAAATTGTATGCTTTTGTGAGTTAAAACATGCACCATATGTGCTCGTACCGCGTAAAGAAATTAAATAATGCTAGTTAATATTTGGCACTACTGTACATTTTGCAAATTTTGTGATTGTCAGTAAAAAACTTTTGGACGTGAATTTTACCTGAAACAAATTGTAAGAAACAACAAAACGTTACGTATATTAATAACAAAAAAACAAAGTGGTAGTATTATACCTCCATATAGCTTTACCCTGTACATACTATTTATAAAATGCGTAATACTACAAAACGGCGTGATATCCGTACAAAATTACCTTTTTTTAAAAAAAGGTAAAAAAAGGCGCCAAGTACACGCATAGTAGTGTATATGTTGTTACCTAAAAAAAAAAGAAAGTGGTAGTATTATACCTCGAAAAAACCTAAGTAACAAGTGGTAGACGTAATCTTTATATCTCGAAAAATCTAAAAAAAATCTAAGCAGTAGTATCTTTATTTCGAAAAATTATAACCCAAGTGATACACATCACAAAATTATGTTACCTTATCAAAAAGAAGAGTCGCGCTTCAAGTAATCTATTACAATTACAAAAAAGAAATGATATCTCTTTAAATTACAGCGCCAATTACAAAGAGAACATATATATTGCCTCAAAAAATAATTGTTGCATTACTTTGAAAAATCTTTACATTGTGTCAATTAGAAAAGAATGTATGATAACAATTTTATAACATTAAAAAATTTTATTTAAATTTAACAAGTGAATACAAGATATTTAAATACAAAGTTTACATGTGTATTTTTTAGTGGTCACAAAGAATTACAGAGGTAACAGTACAAAATAAAAATATTTTATTAAAATATTTAATCCAACGCGGGAATACAATTTGTATTTAAATACAAAGTTTATATATGTATTTTTCAATAGAATAAAAGATTTAATCACAAAGAATTACAGAGGTAACAGTACAAAATAAAAATATTTTATTAAAATACATAAATTTTTCTTGTAAAAAAACTTGGCGCTGCTAAACCTCAAAATTTTAAATAAATAAATAAACTTATTTTATACTTAATTATAGGCCGCATTATTCGCTGTCGTCACGCACACCCATATCACTTGCTCGCACATACACACCATGCTGATAATCATTTTGTTACTCTCGTCGCATTTTTCTCTGAATTATTTTTATTTATTGTTGTCCTTATTTATTTAAAACTTATGTTTTTAGCTGTTTTTAGCTGTGTTATAGCGGTTCAATAGCTGTTTGATAGCTGTTTCATAGCGGTTCAATAGCTGTTTGATAGCTGTTCAATAGCAGTTATACAGATCGCAGTTATACAGATAGCTGTTTTAGTTGTTTGATAGCTGTTCAAGAGCTGTTTGATAGCTGTTTTTAGTTGTTTTTAGCTGTTTCATAGCGGTTCAATAGCTGTTTGATAGCTGTTCAATAGCAGTTATACAAATTAAACCACTGAAAGTCAATAACGCGATATCGTTTTCAAGAACTTACGTGCCTCGCGGTGACTTCATTGCACACGTGCAAAACTGCACATTGTAGATTTTTTGGAAGGCGCAATAGTATGGATGCTGAGATCACAATAAAATTAGATATGAAAAAAAGCAAACGATGTAACAATAGTGAGATGTAGAAGGATGAATTTGATGGTACGCTCAGTAGTCGAGAACTGGAAGTAAGAGTCGGTTGGTGTGCTTGATCGTGTTCGGTCGTGTTTGTCTTGACAAAAAATTTGGTAATTATGCAGTATAGGGGAGCCCCCTCCGATGACCTTGACTTTGACATATGTTGTCAAGGTCACCCTCCTGAGTGACCTTCAGAAGGTTTTAGCCCTCGGTCACTGTTCGTTAAAAAGTTATTAACAAAAAAAGTTTGTAAAATATAGCAGCTATTTTGAGTATTGGAAGGCATAAATGACTCGTCGTCGTCGTCGTCGACTGTCGACCGTCGACCGTCGACGGTCGACGGTCGACGGTCGACGGTCGACGGTCGACGGTCGACGGTCGACGGTCGACGGTCGACGACGACGACGACGACGACGACGAGTCATTTATGCCTTCCAATACTCAAAATAGCTGCTATATTTTACAAACTTTTTTTGTTAATAACTTTTTAACGAACAGTGACCGAGGGCTAAAACCTTCTGAAGGTCACTCAGGAGGGTGACCTTGACAACATATGTCAAAGTCAAGGTCATCGGAGGGGGCTCCCCTATACTGCATAATTACCAAAAATTTTTTCAAGCGTTGCGACTGTTGCTGTCTGCACTGTGATTTCCAACATTAATACCGTGTATTGGTGCCTTTTGAGGCCTGCAACGTTCTTTTTCGATGCTCTTTGCGGCTTATACGAAAATTGGTTCGTCCTGGCCATCTTTATGCTACTGTATATCAAGGCCCACCAAATTTAACATGATATAAACTACGAATACGAAAAACTTTGCAAACCGGTGTTCAATCCTAAAATCAGGAAACCGATCGTAAAAATCAGCGAACCGCTCGTGAGGAATTGTTGCAGATCGGATTTGTGGAGAGTCGACATAACGAGATATCTGATCCGTCGCGAAATCGGAAACGCCGATCGCCAATCAAACCGGATGTTTCTCTATTACCAAATATATTGGAAAAGAATAGGGGACGGTCGAGAAAACGGTGGAGAATATAACGTCTAATTGATTTAGACGCGTTAGTGCAATACCGCGGTTTTATCATTAAAATAAAATGGATCTCGAAGAATTGTTTGAAGGAGAAGAAAGAATGGAAGTTGAAGCAAACGATGAAGAAATAGAAGTGAATGAAGAAGAAGAAATGTCTGATGAGGATGCAATATTGTCAGACGATTCGTGTTATGATAGTGAAATGTCTGATACGGAAGAAATTTTCAGAGTGTTGAATCATGCAGAAGTAAATGCGTTAAATCTTCTGACAAAGATGTGCTGCACATACTGTTATTTCACTTCAGGACAGGTGAAGTTTTGTGCGTCATGCATTGTGAGAATCAGTGGATTATACTCGATGTTATACGTTTATCGCAGACACGACACATGTCCGTATATTCTCATGGACGGTCTTTTCTGTTCATCTTGTGGAGACCCATTATATCTTATTTCACCGTGTAATCTGTGTCCTATGTGTGTTTTTGTGTAAATTTTAACTGTGTAAATAACCTGCAGTATTTTAGTGTATACATATTATTGTTTAAAATTAAGAGACTATGGCCCCTATTCTGAAGGTGACTGACTCAAGAGCCGGAGGTTTCTGGTTCAAATCCAGCGGTGGTAGGCAAATTTTCTAAGTACAATAAAAATTTATTTAATTAAGCTTGCATGTAATAGCGTAAAGAGTTAATGGAGAAACGCGAACGCGATACCCCTCCCCCTCCTCCGCGGACCGACGCTGCCGTTGCACGCGGACCCTTCCCGATACGATAATTCCTCCGCATAAACGAAAGATTTTATAGTAACTACGATAATATCGTTCGTATAAGTTACTACAGAAGTAATACTCACGTAAACGTAAACTATTATAATTCCTGTCACATATAATCATTCTTTTTGTTACAGTGGATATGGGTAGACAACGTGCCCGTACTTGAAATAGAACTAAATAATATGGTGAGGATTCGGATCCCTCGCAATCCGGTACGTATGAATATTTTCATAGATTTCACATTTTTTAAATTTTTGTTTATCCTACATGCACGAGATAAAATAGCATGAGGATTCGTAAACTTGGCGCGCCAGCGTTGGATGAGTTGGTTTAGGACGATTGACCAGGAAAACAACGCTGAAATCTGGGAAAATTCCGCGTACATCGATATTTTTGGATTACGTCGTTTATTCGATATGGAGGACTTTGAAGAAGAAGAAGAAGAACACTGGTAAGTTACTCGTTTTTCTAATACAAAATATTATATAAACATTGCTTTATATTAATCATCTTGTTACATTTGTGTGTTTCAGGTAAAGAAGTTGCCTTGAACTCCCATTATTTTCTTACTTCCTCAGTTAAGGTTGCGCTTTTAAGAAAACACTATATCAATTTTGTAACTTATCTATAAGCAATATATATTTGTACGGATTCTAAGGATAAGACAAGGCGAGCGTTGTGTGCATGTATGTGTGGGTGTGTGTATAGGCAGAGTAATTAGGTGGCAGAAAGCGAGTAAATGTAAAATGATTTTGTAAAAAGTTGGCGTCTCTAAAAACGCCCTTTCAACCCCATCAGGGGAATAAAGTGCATAGTAATCTAACCTATTTATATAAATTCATGTTGACACAAAATTCATGCCACATGACAAATAAATAAGTATATAATATGGTAAAAAGTTTAAATGATATTTCCTTTTCATTTACCATTCATCCCATTCCCTGTCATTAGAATTAAGCTGTCTTCGTTTATCGTTTACTTAAATGTAATATTAAAAATTAAATATCGCGAAGATCTAAACAATTAAATATCGTTGGTGAAGAAAAGACGCGCACGAACGGGGCCGCGAGTGAGAACGCGCGACGTTGACCACAGCTCTATTCATTTTAATTTCTTGCGGTATTTCCACAAAACACCTCGCATGCATTGTATTTGTTTATGTGAACAGTCAAATTAAGTATACGTGACAACGCTTACCCGCTATTACGTTCCTGGAATTCCTCCAGCGATGCTAGTATAGGCTAGATAACTTTTGTTCGCGCGTTTGTCACCCGCAAAAAATTCACCGTTAAACATAGGGTTTATCCATACATTGTCATGACGTTCTGTATGCAGCCACGATCGAGTACAACGTCTCCCGCATCTTTGAGAAATTGACGGGGTTCGATGTGTTTAAAATTTATTACCGCACCAGTCAGTATATGATGTCAGTATATGACTTTCAAGTATCTATCTCGCGCCATCTGAGTTCTGCCTCACTCACACTGTATCCGGGACCCACGTGTACAAAACGTTGACGTACCGAATCTTTCAGGCCTTCGAGACGTGCGATACAAGCGATCAATGACTCTTTGAGACCGATCAATAATCGTGGCCGTTTAATTCGGCTTTGTTCTTCCAACGATTCGATAAACTCGTCACATCGTTGCTTCCGCGCGGTAAATTCTTCCCGCTGTAACATCTTCAAACCTTTCGCTATCGTAACAAAAATCATTCGAAGGAACTGCATCTTTATCAGACATTTCTTCTTCTTCATTAACTTCAACTTCAATTTCTTCATTGATTTCAATTTTCTTTAGGAGGTGCGATTTCCATTTTACTTTACATAAAATTTGATGTACCAATTTCCAGATCTCGACTATTATTGAGTGAAGTCATCGTGACATTGTCCTTGATATCATATCATTGACCTGTACAGATTTAGTGCACGTGTTCGATGATGTCATTGTGTGATATGTTGCGGCATGTTCTTGAAAACAATATCACGTCATTGGCTTATGCAAAAATTAAATTGTATTTAACTTCGTCCCTACCAACACCATGCCTACAGCAGCCGTATATCGGCGCGCTATTTGAAAATACAACAATTGCAATTTTGTGAACGTTCGATGAAATCATCAATTATCGTGACGCGTCGCGATATGTCTTTGAAAAAGGTATCACGCCATTGACTTGTGTGGATTTAATCTATATTGTTACGCCCGTGAAGTACGCCCGTGCCGCGCAATATGTGAATCGCTCGCTACGTTGTCTTTCGTCCTTAGTGACGGCGTTGTTGTTGATAATTACGACTGTCAGATTCGTTCTGGGTTTCCGTCACGATCTGACGTGTTAACCCGAGCTCTGTATACAAACGAATCATTATTAAACGAGTTCCTTTTATACAAATAACGAGCCTTATTCATTGAGCGAGTGCCGAAGTGCGCGACGCGAGTGAGTGCAAGTGTGAGTGAGCGACATACGCCCGGCGAGCGTAACATTTTTGGGGGCTCGTCCGGGATAAAAGTATCTCGGACAGGATGACGACCACGCACACCCCGCCGAGGACCCGTTCGCGGGATGCGGGGGCGACGATGGCAGAGACGGGCACTTTCGAAGCTGTCAATTTAGAGCTACAAAATCTGCGCCAGGAGCGGCGGCTGGAGCAACAGGAGCAACAGCTTTTCCGCAGCGAGTTAAAGGCTCGCTTGAAGGAACGCGATGCTACGGTGGCACGTCTCCAGGAACAACTCGCCGTACATCAGTTAAGTTCCTCCAATAATGTTTCTCGCGACGAGATTTTGAATGAGGCGACGCGTCAGATAGGCGCGGGTGAGGGCGCGTGTGCGGAGCGCGCCGCGTGCGGAAATTCGGTCGAGCCGCTGCGTGTCATGGGCGCGAGCGAGGGCTCGTGTGCCGGGCGCACCGCGTGTGGGGGTTCGAGTGAGACGTCGCGCGGTTTGAAGTTGAAGCCGGACACGTTTGACGGAACGGCGCCGCTTCGTGAATTCTTAGCGCAAATTCTTTTAATCGCGCGCGCGAATTTGTGGACCGAGGTGGGAAAGGCGGTCGTGTTGGCATCGTGTCTGCGCGGGAAGGCGCGGTCACTTCTCGAATCATGCGCCGATGGAATCGAATCTCTCACATACGCGGAGCTCACTGAAAAGCTCGAGCTGCGTTTCGGAGAGGGGCACCTCTCACAAAATTATTACTCGCTTTTTACCAATAGGAAACAAAAATTCGAGGAGGAATATGCAGCGTTGGGCTCCGATCTTGAAAGGCTCTCGCGCCTGGCCTATCCCGAATGCACTTATGCCGTGCGAGATAAGATTGCTTGCTCACAGTTCGTTTCCGCTTTGTTTGATGGGTTTGTCAAGAGGACTTTACAAATGGAAGGAATTACTTCATTAAAGATCGCGGTGGAAAGGGCGAAGGTGGTCAAAGCTATTCAGGGCGAAAGCTTTGGGGAAAGAAATAGAGGTAGAAAGTTTTTCAATAAAAATGGGGGAACTAGTGAAATAGCAAATCCTATTTTGGGTGAACAAAAAGAGAGAGAGAACATGAAAGAAGGAGAAAAGGGAAAATTTGTTAAAAATAAGCCGAAGAAATGTTGGCTTTGCGGGAGGCAAGGGCATTTCCGTAACGAGTGTCCGGATAAAAAGGAAAACGCGGTTTAGTTGATCTCGGCGGGGAGAGATCAACTCGCGTGGATAAATCCCCGATGAAACGGTGTCTTCTTGATAATAGGGTGCATGAAGTTTTTAAAGATTATTGTTACACTGGTTTTCTAAATAATAAAGAATGCATTTTCAAAATAGATACGGGCTCTGATGTTTCTTTAATAAATAAGAAATTTTTTCGTGAAGGGGAACGGAGATTTCCGGTATTTAGACGAAGGTTTAAGTATCCCACGGGGGAAGACGTTATGATTGACTTTGAAATTCTAGCCAAGGTTGAACTCGGTAAAAACTCATTTGAGCTTCCAATAGTGTCGGATATTGCGGATGATTGTCTTCTGGGGGTGGATTTTCTCCGGAAGACAGATTTCGGTCGAGTTTGCGATTCTTTTTTCGGAACACCTTCTGTTGTTCGAAGGATTGCCGAAACGGAGGATTCTGAGGAGTTCTCTCCCCTTTTGGAGGAGCTCCTTTCTAAAAATTCTAAGAATCTTTCCGATAATCAGCAAAATGTTTTTGTCGAATTCATTCGTGAATATCGGGATGTATTTTCTGAAAAGATTGTTGCGGGAAATTGTGATGTAGTTAGACATGTAATTAACGTTGTAGATTCTCTCCCTATTAAACAGGTACCACGCAGAATCCCTTTTAACATGAGAAAGGAAGTCAATGAGATTATTGAGGAAATGAAGGAACAAGGAGTGATCGAAGCATCACAAAGTCCCTGGATTTCTCCTGCAGTATTAGTAAAAAAAAAAAGATGGATCGATTAGATTCTGCGTGGATTATAGGAGATTGAATGATGTAACTATGAAAGATTCCTTTCCTTTACCACGAATTGACGATATCCTCGACCAATTAGCAGGTAACACTTGGTTTTCTACACTCGATCTTAAAAGCGGATATTGGCAGGTGAAAATACATCCCGAGGATAGAGAAAAGACTGCCTTTTCTATCGGCAATGGTCTTTGGCAATTTACTGTGATGCCATTCGGATTGTGTAACGCCCCCGCGACTTTTCAACGTCTTATGGAAAAAGTTCTTCATGGTTTATTATTTAAGATTTGCTTAGTTTACCTGGACAATGTAATAATTTTCGGGAAGAATTTTAACGAAATAGTTGAGAATTTGAAAAAGGTTTTTCTTCGATTGCGTAAAGCTAATTTAAAAATCAATCCAAAAAAATGTGTCCTTTTTGAAAGAAATGTAAAATATTTAGGTCATGTAATTTCTTCCGAGGGCGTTGCAACAGATCCTGAAAAGATCTCTGCAGTAAGAGACTGGCCTGTCCCTCACACAAAGAAGCAGTTGAGGAGTTTTCTCGGGTTTTGTTCCTATTATAGAAAATTCATTAGAGGATTTTCTTTAATAGCCAAACCTTTATTTATTCTTACGGAGAATAAAGTTAAATTTGTTTGGGAAGAAAATTGTCAAAGGGCTTACGAAGAATTAAAACTTGCATTATCATCTTCCCCAATTCTATCTTTTCCTGATGGGGAAGGAGAATATATTGTCGACACAGATGCTTCTGGTGTTGGGATTGGCGCGATCCTTTCTCAGGAACAGGAAGGAAAAGAAAGAGTAATCGCTTATCATAGTCGTGTCCTAAATAAAGCAGAAAGAAATTATTGTGTAACTCGCCGTGAACTTTTGGCAATTGTCGACTCTCTTAAATCTTTTCGCCATTACCTTTTGGGGCGAAAATTTTTTATTCGCACGGATCATGTCTCTTTGAAGTGGTTAATGTTCTTCAAAGATTTAGAAGGACAATTGGCTCGTTGGTTGGAGAGACTCCAACAGTTTGAATTTTCTGTGGTCCATCGTAAAGGCTTTTCTCACAAGAATGCCGACGGTTTATCAAGGCGACTGTGTGAGATGGAAAATTGTCAGTATTGTGCAAAGGTGGAAAGAAAATCTTCTCAGGGACAAGAAGAGACTGTTGCTCGAATCTCCTTAGATACTGGAAGTCTGGAACTCTGGCGAAAGGAGCAGAGATTGGATCCGGACATTTCGTTAATTTTACAAGCGAAGAAGGTAGGTGTTCGTCCTTCTCGTTCTGAAATAGCATCGGGAGATATTTCTTCTCAAATTTATTGGGCATATTGGGATGCTCTTGTTGTTAAAGATGATATTTTTTATAAGAAGTGGGAAGCCCCTAATCTAAATTCTGTTCATTTTCAGGTGGTAGTTCTTCAAAGTCAGGTTGCCAGGATTTTAGAGGAAGCTCACAATTCTTCTTCGGGAGGGCATTTTGGAATGAATAAGACCCTAAGTAAAATCCGTCGACGTTTTTATTGGGCTACCTGTTGTGCCGGTACCGGGAGTTGCTCTCTGGGTCGGCACAGGGTTCTGGAATCTCGGGTCGGAGAAGAAACACACGTCGCGATGTATAATATAATCAACCAAATATATTTCTCTTTAGCCTTTAATACAGTTTCCTTTACTTTAGTTACGCCGCTCGCGTTTCAGTAAGTGATTTATTATTCGTTAATCGGACGCGCGAGTCCGCTAAGATGGTAACTAGCGACTGCCCGCCGCTCGTCGAAACGGCGGGCTCTTTATCCGCTCGGTGTTGCTGACTTCGTTGTCAGCGTTTTTGGCACTGTGATGTCCGGGATGACCATATTTGGTCATTCCCGAAACTTAGGCAGGTCTTCGCGTCAGCGGTCTTCGTCGCTAAGGTCAAATTACTGATAGGAGGCAACTCGGAGTTGCCAAGTGCAATACTTAATCTATGAATCGTTGTGCGCTCACAACATCCCTTCCCCCGCGGAAAAAGAAAAACTGAGGTTTACGAAGTTTTTCGTTATTTATTCATTTGTGTTTTTCTTTTTCTTGAGGGGTTACAATCTAGTTATATGCTAATATGTATGTTATGGTTTTCCCCTTTAAATTCGTAATTATTCCCTTTTTTTCTTTATTACATAAATTATTATAACTATAATGCTTACTACGGTTACTATTACGGTCGCGGACCCTACAGGATACACAATATTCTTATTTGCAAAAACGCTTGGTTTGTTATTTTCCACTTCTTTTTTAATTTCATCTAGACTTAAACTTAACTTTATCAATTCCGACGGATCTTTGATTACTGGTTCTAACTTTATTTCTTTTTCGGAATCTAATTCGTTGTCTAATGTTATACTTTTTCCTAGGGTATTAGTTACATTGAATTCTGGCAAATACATTTCTACATATTTGGTATAGATTCGGTTTCTAGTTTCTAAAATTATATCTGATGTAGTTATTTTACAATTATCGCGCAATGTTATTTTTCCGGTTCTTTCAATTTTAATTTTATTTTCTGGCAATTCATTACATTGTATTATAATTTCCGATACTTTTGGAGTGGAATATAACCATGTTTGAGGTTCGTCTAATGTTATCCAGAATGTTACGTTAGAAATGACGTGACGTTGTCTACGGTTTTCTACGTATCTAGGCGCTTTTACAAAAAGTTGTACCTCGCTTGGTGCATTCGCAGTTACAAAATACACGGGAAAATATTGGTCGCATATAAATTTAGTAGTTTCTCGCGTACATTTATTTAAATCGCTTTCTTTTAATATTATATAATTATGATTCTCTCGGTTTATTCCTAATAACGTGTGTGAAGGTTCTAGTAGGGTAAACACATTATGGTCGTTGTGTATTGGTACAGGTATAATTTTTATTAATTCGTATACCGGATATGCTATTATAGGGAACGCGAGAATAGTGTATACGTTCGAATTGTCGTAATACGCGCTTACGCTTACGTATCTTTGGATCGTATTCCAGTTTTCGTTTTGGATTTTAAATGGAAAGTTTAATCCTCTGGTTAAGTGTGAGGTTGCCTCCTTTAATTCCACGATTATATTCTCTAATGGAAGTACGCGTGTAAGTAGAATGTCATTTCGTGCATATGTTAAATAATCTGTAATATCGTTTATGTCTGTCGTGAGGTCAGCTAGGATAGCGGTTATCAGTATTAGTTGTTCGTCTATTTCCTCTCGGTGTATGAATTGGTCGTGTAGTTTCCTGGTAACGTTTGCCAGTAAATTTTCGTTGTGGGATAGCGTCTGTTCCAATTTTTCCATGTGTCCTAATGTGGAGTTGATGATCTTCAACTGGTTTTTCGCTGCGTGCTGTAACACCTCTTGCTGATTATTAAGTATTTGTAATTGCTCATTGATTGTTTTTGCGTCTTCTGCATCCATGGTGCCAAATAGAGTTTTACTTATCTCTCCAATGGCATTGATTAACCCTCGCTTAATTACGGGTGACTTGTAAATTGTGTGTAAGTGTTCTAGGGCGCGTGTCGTTTTATCATTTTCTCTCTTGTTGGTCCGAAGAGCAATCTGACATTTATTTTTGACGTCTCCAGTGGCATAACTGCAAAGTTCTTCGGTGTTCTTTAGGTATCTTTGGAACTGTTGGTGCCTGATTTTTAATGCGGTTACGTCTATGCGTATCGCTAATTTCCACGTTGCTTTTGTTTGCTGCAGGTGTCCGATTTTCTCGAAATAGATACCTGGCTCGTTGATAAATTGCGTCACTTCGTACGGTGGTACGGGCGACGCCGATGCTCCTGTTGTGAGGAGCTGATAGAGGCCAAGAAAAATTATAATGATGCGTAGTTTTATTTCTCTTGAGACGTCAGATTTTTTATTTACTCTTTCTTTATGCTTCTTGGATAGGCGGACGTTCGCCGGCGCGTTATCAGCTCGCGTCGTGATCTCAGGTTTCGCCGCCGTGGTGTGTGTTAGCTTATCGTTTTCTAAATGAAGTACATCGCGAAAATTGTCGCATATCTCTAACGTTTTTCTTTCTTCGTTATTTAAATGATTCATTCTAAATTTATGGCGCAATTTTTTGCGTCGCTCGGTGATTGATTCACGCTCTTCTGTCGGCTGTACCGCGAGTATGTCGGCCGTGTCAGTCACCGGTGCCTCTTCTAGAGTTACATGCGGCGTCATTATTTCGACGGGCTTCTCCGTTACGTTTACTATGCTCGTCGGACAGAGAAAATCTCTCGGCTTTACCATACAGTTACCGATAAATACTCTCGGAATTATCTCTTCGCCCCTTACGATACCTACTTTATTTGTGCTGGTTATCGCGGATAATATTGTTTCGCTACGCGGTGGTAAAGTAGACTTTCGATACGGCTGTAATTTAAATGTTGCGGTACCGATTTTTAATCGCTTTTTGGCGTGATTGGGTACGGCTTGATGTTTTTTCAGGAAGTCGATTCCCAGAATGCCTTGGTAGTCCATCGGGAAATCATCTCGTACTACGTACATTGTATGCCGTATTATCTTCTTGCCTAATCGTATGGATGCTCGTGTTTTCCCGAGGGTGTAGATTTGCTGTCCAGTTACGCCGGTCAGCGCTATTTTCTTTTCTCGTATTTTCGTCGTGTCTTTGAGTTTTCCTAATTTTATAAAAGTGACGGCGGCTCCGGAATCTAGCAAAAAATTTAATTTTTCCTTGGTCGCTTCTTGCATCGGGAGAGTGACTAAATCTAGATTAAAATTTTTATCCGTTTTGGTTGTCACCTGTGCTACTCGATACTCGCGCGCATATCGCGTCTTATGTTTCCTCTGTTTCTCTTTCTTGTCGTTACCGCTGCTGCGGCTGCTGCTGCTGCTGCTGCTGTCGCTATAGGACGTTTCATCATCCGGCTCCGGAGTCTTATTACCTTGACTCTTTTCTGTCGCATTTATCGGTTTCTTTTCCTGTGTATAATATTTAGTTTGGCGAGTCTTTTCTTTTTCGGGTCGGCCATTTAACTGCCAACAATCTTCTCGTTTATGCCCTTCTCTTTGGCAATAATTGCAATACTTTTCGACGGTATTTATTCCGCTGGGTTTTTCTGCTCTCGGGAGCGCGAATTTGTTTGTCGGTTGGCTCGAACGACAGTCTCGTCCGTAATGGCCGGTCATTCCACAATTGTGGCATTTCACGTTCGTGTTTCCCGCATTTCGCACGTTACCTTGGTTAAATCTATTCTGGTTTGTCGATTGGCCGTTCCGCGGGGCGGGGCCTCTAACCTTTTCCTCGGCGGTGGCGCCGGTTATTGCCTCCTGCAGGCTTTGGTATCGCTGTGCTCGTACCAGCATCTTGATATCGTCGTGTAGTCCGAGTTGGAAGTTCTGCAGGGCTTGCGTCTTGATGCTGTCAAGGATCGCCTTCTGCTGTTCTTGCGAGTGTCCTTGGCCTTCTTCCATGGCCTCATACAGTTCTCTCGCTAATTTTTCGACTCGACGTCCGAATTCCTGCGCGTTTTCTCCCGATTGTTGCTTCAGGGAGTTAAACTCTAGCTGCAGGTAGGTCATGCCGCGCTTTCCAAGATATTCCGTTTCGAGTTCGCGCTTCAGCTGTTCGAAATCGCGAATATCGCGCGTGTCGAAGTCGGTCATGGCTTTACCTTTAAATTTGGTGCACAGCATGGCTTCTAATAACATAGCCTCGTCCACGGGCTGTATATTTTTCATCGCGTACGTACTCGCACTGAGGAACTCGCGGACGCGTTCGCGAGATTCTCCGTTTATCTCGGGAATCATATTACGCGCTTCCTTTAGGCTAAGGAATCCGACGTGGTGCCCTGGTTGACTACGGATGTCGCTCTGCGTTCGCCCGTAGGTCACGTCCAGCGGGCCCTGGCTGATCCGTACGCGTCGTTCTCGCGCGTCGGGACGGTCGTATGTTGCTGATTCTAGCCGGCTCGTGCGTTCCTGTATCTCGCGGATTGCGCGCAGGACTTCTACCGAGCGCTCGAACTCTGCGGTCTCTGAACGGTCCATACGTTCCTGCATGTCGCGCATCATGCGTAGTACGTCGCTGAGCACGGAGCTTATTGCTCCTGGGCTTATTTGTGTCGGCTCGGGGGCTCGACTTTGGTCGGTTTCTGACGGTCGCCTATTTTCTGCGGGTCTGGGCCGCTCTATTTCGGCGTTAAATTGCGCAGAGGCTGTGTCTTGTCGCGGCGCTAGGTTCTCGGCGGCTCGTTGCTGGCTCATCTTGTTGGCTCTTGGTGTATGATCCTCTTCGTTCGGATCGAATAAGTCGCTGTCGTACGACGTTAAGGAAAATTCTCCTCTGCCGGAGTTTTCGCTTTGTGTGTCGGCCGAGGTGTCCGGTCGTGTGTCACCGTCGGTCGGGGGCAGTGTGCGTGCGTCACTGTTGTGATCGTCACTGTGTTCGTCCGCTAAGTTATCTCGCGGGTTTTCGTTCGCGTTTAATAGGCTTGCGTCTAAAAATTCGAATTCGCGTTCTAATATAACATTGGGATGTAACTCGAGTACTGGCGTGTGCTCGTCGGCGAGCTGCGAGTCTAGGTTTCGTCGCACGCGGTCTAACGACTCGTTGTCGGTTCGTCGTGCGGCGTGAAAACGGTTTCGGATGCTATTCTCTATCGCTTGTTGCGCGCGCTCGCTCAACACGAAGGACGCGTTACTAATAGGAGAATGCCGGGACAAGTCGTCCGACATCTATCGACGCTTGCACTTTTGTATCCCCTGCAATCGCGAAATTTAAGTTCGGCGCGCGCGAGTATTGCGGAGTTCGTTTTCGGCGCTCGCGGTTGTATCCCCTGCAATCGCGAAATTTACGTTCGGCGGTCGCGGTCCGTTTCTCCTAAAAAATTTTTGTGTATTATTCTTTGGAACAGACTTACATTAAGGACGCGGTGCGCACGGTATCGGCTTTCTGCTGAGTCGTCGTCCGCTGCTATGCCGTGCCTCAGGGCCGCTTCGCTGCCTCGTTGCTCCGCTGCTTTGCTGTCACGCTGCTTCGCTGCTTCGCCTGGCGAGTCTGTGCGGTAGGTCGGGGGCCGTCTCCGGTGTCGCTGATAACTCTCCGTGGCTGCTACCGGGTTTCACTTTCGCTCACTCGGGATCGGGCCGGCTGTTCCTCTCAGGGATGCTTTCCGCCGCTTTCCGATCTGTTCCCTCTGCAGGCTTGAGTCCAGCGTATGCGTTAACGCCGTTTTTTGTTTTGTTCCCTCTGGATCGGACTACTACCGGGTGCTTCCTTCCTTTCGAGCGGGCTGCTACCGGGTGCTTCCGTCAGGGCTGATTTCACCACTTTCACTTTTTCGCTCTTTTCTTTCAGGCGAATACTTGTGGCGGAAACACACGCGACGGGAACGTTCTCCGATTGCCGAGATCCCACTGCTGCCACCAATTGTTGTGCCGGTACCGGGAGTTGCTCTCTGGGTCGGCACAGGGTTCTGGAATCTCGGGTCGGAGAAGAAACACACGTTGCGATGTATAATATAATCAACCAAATATATTTCTCTTTAGCCTTTAATACAGTTTCCTTTACTTTAGTTACGCCGCTCGCGTTTCAGTAAGTGATTTATTATTCGTTAATCGGACGCGCGAGTCCGCTAAGATGGTAACTAGCGACTGCCCGCCGCTCGTCGAAACGGCGGGCTCTTTATCCGCTAGGTGTTGCTGACTTCGTTGTCAGCGTTTTTGGCACCGTGATGTCCGGGATGACTATATTTGGTCATTCCCGAAACTTAGGCAGGTCTTCGCGTCAGCGGTCTTCGTCGCTAAGGTCAAATTACTGATAGGAGGCAACTCGGAGTTGTCAAGTGCAATACTTAATCTATGAATCGTTGTGCGCTCACAACATACCTGTAAGCGCGATGTGGAAGACTGGTGCAGATCTTGTCGTGTCTGTGTAGCCAAGAGGGGACCCTCAGGCAAAGGGAAATCTCCTCTTCAAATTTATAACGTGGGTACCCCTTTTCAGAGGGTACAGATGGATATACTTGGTCCCCTCCCAAAAACTTCCGCTGGGAACAAATATTTACTTGTGATCGTTGATTGTTTCACTAAATGGGTAAAAGCATTTCCAGTCAAGAATATTAGGACAAGGACTATCGCCGAGGTCTTCGTTAACGAGGTTATTTCCAGACTCGGAGTACCCTCAGAAATCCACACTGACCAAGGGCGAAATTTTGAGTCTAAATTATTTTGGGAATTAATGAACCTTCTAGGAATTAAAAAGACAAGGACTACTCCTTTACATCCCCAGTCGGATGGCCAAGTCGAACGTCAACATCAGACGATAACAAATTTCTTGCCAAAATTTTTCTCTGAGAATCAAAAAGATTGGGATAGGTGGATTCCCATGTTCCTACTGGCGTATAGATCATCTAAGCATGAGACCACGGGTCTCACTCCAGCAGAGTTATATTTTGCTAGAGACTTAAGACTACCTCTAGATTTGTTACAAGGTAATTCTCCGGGCGCTCAGAAACAGGAATCTTCCGGTAATTACGTCCAAGATTTGAGGAAAAGATTAGAAAGAATTCATTTTGAGGCGAGAGAGAGAATGTCGTTGAGATCTTCAAAGACTAAAACCTGGTATGATGAGAGAGCGAGATCATTTCTTTTTCAAGAGGGGCAGAAAGTTTGGCTGTTTAATCCTCAAAGGAGAAGAGGGAGGGCTCCTAAGTTGCAGAGCAATTGGGAGGGCTCATATTCTATAGTTAGGAAATTGAGTGACGTAGTGTTCTGTATTCACAGGTCTGCTCCTCGGAATAGGAAGAAGATTGTGCATGCTGATAGGTCCTTTCGTAGAAAGACATTTGGTTTAGGTCGTGACGCGAGGAGTCTAACGGAGCCCGAGGGGAGAGGGGAAATAATTTTTGTTTATGTTTACAATGTTTACGCGTTTTATTTGTTTTTCATAGTGGAGCGGAGTCCGAGGAAGTCTGTGTTCCATGCAGAAGCGTGGGACAATGGCCAAAGACTTTTTTTTTCTTTATTTAAAGAAGACTACCTCGCCCACGGTTTTTGAGCTGTGGTTTTCCCGTGGGACGTTGAGCAAATGCTGAGGCAGGGACTAGCGTTGGGTCCACACAAGTTCCCCCCCCTTGTCCGAAGATTTGGCGAAACGACGACGTGGGAGGCCGGCAGCGGGGAAGTCCACACTGGGGAAGCGGAGCTTATGAAGTCGTCCTGAGACCGTCGGAAAGGGTTCTTCAGAAGAGGTCCGGACGGAGTCTGGTGTGCGGCTACCGGGGACCAGAAAGAGTAGAGTCCGGTAACTCTGAGCAGCAGCTCGAGGAGGACAAGTATTACCGTGCCCTGGGGCTCACGATAAAAAAGCTACCGCAAGAAACTACCCTCCCGGATTGTCGGGGCGACAATCTCGGAAGAGGGGGGGTAGTGTTATGCCCGTGAAGTACGCCCGTGCCGCGCAATATGTGAATCGCTCGCTACGCTGTCTTTCGTCCTTAGTGACGGCGTTGTTGTTGATAATTACGACTGTCAGATTCGTTCTGGGTTTCCGTCACGATCGGACGTGTTAACCCGAGCTCTGTATACAAACGAATCATTATTAAACGAGTTCCTTTTATACAAATAACGAGCCTTATTCATTGAGCGAGTGCCGAAGTGCGCAACGCGAGTGAGAATGTCGTTGAGATCTTCAAAGACTAAAACCTGGTATGATGAGAGAGCGAGATCATTTCTTTTTCAAGAGGGGCAGAAAGTTTGGCAAGTGTGAGTGAGCGACATACGCCCGGCGAGCGTAACAATATGATCGCAGCAGCCATACATCGGCGCTATGCAAAGTTTGCACTTTTGCATGTGTTTGATGAAGTCAGTGCATAAGTATAAAAATGCTTAAGCATCTCTTGTCGTAAAGATGATGAATCTGTATTTTGGCGAGTGGACCATTCTTCAGCTACATCTCGCACGTAAACGCGGTTTTGAGTGTAACAAGGACTTGTGTTGTTTGAGTTTAAATTCTTTTGAAAAAATACGGTAAGAGAAAAAAATATTTTATTTTTTGAGATTTAAAAACAATGTTAAAATTTAATTACACAAAATTCTTCTATTTATAGAAATGAAACCGCCAATACAACCCATAATTATTAGGTTGTTGGACGGGGTTCTGCCTCGGATGTATCCCAAAACATATGATAATCTTATAGTTTCTGCATCATCGGGCTCGAGCCCTGCTACGTGGGGCGGAGATCTCCACGTATACGCTTATTATGTCAGGGGTGCTATGCGGCGTTTCACCTTCAGTTGCGTAGATATGAAAGAAAAGTGCAATGGCATGGCATTTCATCGCGGTTGCATGGGTTCCCAATCCATGTTAAAACAATTATGTGCTTTAAGTGCGGAAAAATAATCATGCGTATAAGGACTGCAGATGAGTGCCGCGAGTGTATTGAAGCGTATTTAAACAATGAAAGAGAGTTTGCGAGATTCAATAGATGTCGTAAAATCTATGAGATAGAGCTTCATGAATGAGATTAGTATGTGATGATGAGAGTGAACAGCTCTGTATTGAGTGTGATTTATTGTAGTAGTATAATGCTAGTTGAGAGGGAAAATGTGTGAGTAAGTAAGAGGAAAATATAAATAAGTTTTATACACACATATATATATATATATATATATATATATATATTGTAGGACATGACTATTGCATATTGTATTATTGACGTTCTGTATATGTTGTTGGATATACTATGCTTGTCATACTCGTGTGTGTTGCGTCGATGCATTGGC
The DNA here is from genome assembly GCA_030770255.1 of Temnothorax ravouxi. Classification (NCBI taxonomy): domain Eukaryota; kingdom Metazoa; phylum Arthropoda; class Insecta; order Hymenoptera; family Formicidae; genus Temnothorax; species Temnothorax ravouxi. The sequence continues at coordinate 36,810 of JASTWP010000794.1, forward strand.
GGCGTTACTATGCTTGTCATACTCATGTGTGTTGCGTCGATGCATTGGCGGCGTGCGCAAAGAGTGAAAGAATTACGCTTAAGTTTAAACGTTTATGTCTTATGTCGAGTTTATTATGTGCAATCGGCAGATAGTTCTGTTATACTGCTAATGAACTACTACAATAAACTATTCTAAAGAACCTTTAGTGAAAACTTATACTATGTTTGACTGGCTTTCTGTCCCTGTTCCCGCAACATTCCCATATTACTGTATGACTTCGAATAATTAATGCGGAACTCGAATTTTATGCTTATAACGTACGTAGGAGCTGTCAGAGAAATTTATCATTTTCTTCTATGTTATTTAAATCGCAAATATAACAGGTATGTTACTTTTTAAAAGATTATAATAAAAATAATGTTTAAAATATAATTAATATTTAAAATATAAATTGTATTAAATATAGATACTTAATAAATGTAGATTTATTAAACATTTTTAACCAACTGAAATATTAGAAGATATTTAAATGTATATATAATATTAACTTTAAATAAAAAATATGTGAACGCGAACGGGGGAGAGACCGCGCGAACGAGAAGACGCGCGAATGGTGGAGAGATAACGGGTGACGGGAGCGAGAGACGCGCGTGAACGAGAAGACGGGGGACGGGGAAAACATCTACGAGGGGGAGATAACGCGAGCGTGCCGTGTGACGTCACGCGGACCCTTTTCACCGCGGACCCCCCTTCGCCCCTTACTGACGCGGCTGTTGCACGCGGACCCCCTACCCGCGGCGTCTAAAACCGCGAACGCGGTTCCCCCTCTCCCCGCGGACCACTCTACGCGCCTGCAGCAGCCATACATCGGCGCTATTTGCAAAATTTGCAAAATTTGCAGTTTTGCACGTTTCATTGTATAAATATAAAAAATGCTTAATCATTTCTTGCTGGAAAAATGATGGATCTGTATCTTGGCGAGTGGACCATGTACAATGCGCTACATTACAAATAAATGTATATAATATGGTAAAAAATTTAAATTATTTTTCCTTTTCGTTTACCGTTCCTCATATTCCATTATGTCATTAGCATTACGTTGCGATATTGTCCTCAGGTTTAATTAAATAATTTAATAAAAATTATCCGAAAAAATAAAATACTGTTGAGAAAGAACATGAATACGAGCTACGAAGAGGAATGACCGCGAGCGGGAAACAGAGAATACGCGAAGAAATAGACGAATGATGGAGATGACAAGTGAGAGGATGCAAACGTGAGGATAGGTAAGAAGAGGTGAATGGAGAGTGAGATAGATGATGCGGGCGGGAGAGATAACGCGAACGAAAAGACGCGCGCGAATGAGGGAGAGATAACGAGGGCCGGGAGCGAGAGACCGCGCGCGAAAGAGATAACACGAGCGGGAGCGTGTGTCGTCACGCGGACCGGCGCGGCCGTTGCACGCGGACTCCGCGGCGCGGCGAAACCGCGGGTCTCCTCACCCCGCGGCGCCGAAAAACGCGGACCCCCTCGCTCCGCGGCGCCGAAAAACGCGGACCCCTTCGCCCCGCGGCGCCGGAAAACGCGTCCCCCCTCGCCCCGCAGCGCCGGAAAACGCGATTCCCCTCTCCCCGCGGCGCCCGAAAAACGCGGTCCCCTTCTCCCTCGCTCCGCGGCGCCCAAAAAACGTGGTTCCCCCTCTGCCCCTCCCCGCGGCGCTTGAAAAACGCGGTTCCCCTCCCCCCGCTCCGCGGCGCCCGAAAAACGCGGTTCCCCGAAAACGCGGTTCCCCCGCGGCGTCAAAAACGCGGTCACCCCCACCCCCCTCCAGCCTCAAAATCCGACACCCGTGTGTAACCCGATATCACACACATGCACGCACACACGCGATATCACACATACACGCACGCACACGAACTCATATAGAACCGGCCTATCTTACCTACTATACATTCTTTTCTAATTGACACAATGTAAAGATTTTTCAAAGTAGTGCAACAATTATTTTTTGAGGCAATATATATATGTTCTCTCTGTAATTGGCGCTGTAATTTAAAGAGATATCATTTCTTTTTTGTAATTGTAATAGATCACTTGAAGCGCGACTCTTCTTTTTGATAAGGTAACATAATTTTGTGATGTGTATCACTTGGGTTATAATTTTTCGAAATAAAGATACTACTGCTTAGATTTTTTTGAGATTTTTTGAGATATAAAGATTACGTCTACCACTTGTTACTTAGGTTTTTTCGAGGTATAATATTACCACTTTCTTTTTTTTTTAGGTAACAACATATACACTAATGCGTGTACTTGGCGTCTTTTTTTACCTTTTTTTTTAAAAAAGGTAATTTTGTACGGATATCACGCCGTTTTGTAGTATTACGCATTTTATAAACAGTATGTACAGGGTATTTACCCCATTTGCCTAACAACGGTTCAGTCAAATAGCATCTGCCTAGGAAAATAGCATTTGACTAGGAAAATAGCAAGAATAAATGGTGAAAGCTATTTGGAGGTATAATACTACCACTTTGTTTTTTTTCGAGGTAACAACATAACAGTGTAGCAACATAATACATATATGTCGTAGGCAAATGGTTATTTTAGGAAAATAGCTTCAGACTAGGCAAATGCTATCTGCCTGGCCAAATAGCTTTCACCATTTATTCTTGCTATTTTCCTAGTCAAATGCTATTTTCCTAGGCAGATGCTATTTGACTGAACCGTTGTTAGGCAAATGGGGTAAATTTGAAGAATAGTGGCCTCCTGCTCATGCATGTGTGCAACTTCTATAAAGCAGGGCATATACACACGTGTGTATATGTGCCCTGCTTTAACGAAAATCACAACTTCTATAAAGCAGGACATACACACATGTGTGTGTGCTCTGCTTTAATGAAAATCACAACTTCTATAAAGCAGGGCATACACACGTATGTGCCCTGTTTTAACGAAAATTACAACTTCTATAAAGCAGGGCATATACACGTGTGTGTGTGCTTTGCTTTAATGAAAATCACAACTTCTATAAAGCAAGGCATACACACGTATGTGCCCTGTTTTAACGAAAATTACAACTTCTATAAAGCAGGGCATATACACGTGTGTGTGTGTGTGTGCCCTGCTTTAACGAAAATCACAACTTCTATAAAGCAGGGCATACACACGTGTGTATGTGCCCTGCTTTAACGAAAATCACAACTTCTATAAAGCAGGACATACACACATGTGTGTGTGCTCATGATCGCTACATCACGTCGGTATGACAGGATTTCTAACCTAAGAATCGTCAACTTTAATGCTAAATATCTCGCCTCGCGGGACAGAGCGACACTTTTTTCTGCCAGATTCGGTTGTTTTGTGCAAAAACGCGTCGAATAAGCCTAATTTCATCGATTTCTGTGCTGGGATAGCTAAACTGAATAATTTCCCAAATACATGCTTCGCGGAATATCATTTGCCTAACAACGGTTCAGTCAAATAGCATCTGCCTAGGAAAATAGCATTTGACTAGGAAAATAGCAAGAATAAATGGTGAAAGCTATTTGGGCCAGGCAGATAGCATTTGCCTAGTCAGAAGCTATTTTCCTAAAATAACCATTTGCCTACGACATATACACTACTATGCGTGTACTTGGCGCCTTTTTTTACCTTTTTTTTAAAAAGGTAATTTTGTACGGATATCACGCCTTTTTGCAGTGTTACGCATCTTAAGGTGGTTCGATGGCTACAACAAAATGCAGAGAATTTCATGAAATTTTAATATGTTGTTCTGCAATGCAAAATAGAATTATGTGAATTTTTTGGGAATTTTTCACCGTCTCGTTTTGAAAAAAATCTACCTCAAAAACCTAAAAAGTACAATTTTAGGAGTAGATTTATTTTAAAACGGGACGGTGAAAAATTTCCCAAAAATTCACATAATTCTATTTTGCATTCCAGAACAACATATTAAAATTACATGAAACTGGCTGCATTTTTAACATAAATTCTTATAGTTTTTATGGGAAATGACATATATTGCATACCTTTAGAATGAAATAAGTGCAAGAAAAAATGCAAATAATAAGGAAAAAAAAATATGCACATGTAACTTAATAATTTACAAATAAATGAGCGAAAGAAAGGGGAAGGTTACCGCACATTTTGTAGAAAAATTAATTATTAAAGCATAAATTGCTTGATTTTTCGTCTGCTAGACTGCCACGGTCGTGAACGACGTGAACAGCAGCACGCACCATACGCGCGGCGACCAATCAGAGCAATCCCCTTCTGTCCCACTACTTCAAATGCTAGTGCGCTGTTGCCAGAACCCCGCGTCCCACTACTCCCCCCGATGAAGCCATTGAACCTCCTTAATCTTATAAACAATATATCTTATAATCTCATAAACAGTATATACAAGGTATGAAGCTGAAAGTGTTACGGACTATTATTTCTAAAGAAAACAACAATTTAATATTTTGCTTAGTTTTTTAAAAATAATAATCTGTAACCCTTTTAGTTGTACACCTTGTATATATTTTTCAATTTCAACATAAAACATAATCGCAATATAGCATAATTAATGTTAATAAGCCGTTAACTGTAAAATTCTTTATTTATTTTTATTCGCGTGTCTTACTGAATGTTGTTCGCAACTGTATATGTACCGATATCTTCAGGTATCGATATTTTTTATAATTACAGATGGACACCTGTAACACGTGTTTAAAATTTACCTGATTTGTTTATTCTTTTATTCCCTTCAACTAATTGCAAATTAATTCTATTTAATAAAAGCAATTCTGTTAAATTTCTCATACATAACGCATCGTTTATAATTTTCTATTAATTATAAATATTAAATAGTACGATATACATATATATTCGTGCTCACATCCTTGAAAATTATTTCGGGAATTCGAGCGAATGTCACAACTAGATAAAATTAACTTTCATATTTTGACAGTTGAGTAGAAACATATTTGAGTTGGCGAAAAATGATTCTCTGAAACCGCACGTGTGTATAAATAATTCAGTAGAAAATATATAATCTTCATTTCAAAATACATTTGCACACTACGTACCAAAAATATATAATATGATAACTTAGTTTTTGCTATTCAATTGATTGAATTTTAGAAAAGAAAAAGATTTAAAAGTATATAACTATGTCAATCAATAAAGAGACATAGACGCAAATTGAATCATATATATTTAATTGCCTGCTCATTATAACATAAAGCCATATATATATATATATATATATATGTATAATATATAAGACTGTTGTGCCCCCTTTATACGTGGGGACACCTGGGATCGTTTTATCCACGGAGGAGGCGGGATGGAGGAACAATACTTTTTAATAAACGATAACTTTAATTAATCCACTCTGAGTTACAATGATTATTCGCGTGAAACGTCCGTCGCTCCGAGACTCCAATTGCCCTCTCGTATCTTGTTGTCGCTTCCTTTTGTATCCTCGTTAGGCCAGTCAAATTAGACCAAAAAAAGGCTTCTGGTATATGAAAGTGATGCGAACTTTTTTATTCCTTTTTAGGCGTGTTGGAGGTGTTTAGAAAAGCTTATTTTTGAGTTGTCGTATCATGAGACTCAGTCAGAGCTTTTTGAGGGGGGGAAGGGAAACCAATTTTTGACAAATCGGAACGAGTCACCGCTCATTTTCTTCGTTTTTTCAAGCCCTACAATTTTCTCAAGAGCGAAAAAGTGCTATCTATTAATCGAAACAAGATAAATGCAAAAAACCGCGAAAATTTTATTTTTTGGGGGAACCAAAATTTTCGTTTTTTCGCAATAACTCGGCGAATGTTGATAAAAAATGAATGACTAACCCCTCATTTTGTAGCTGAATTAGCTGCTTCCGTGTTTTTGTTTTTGGTCCCAAAATAATCCTGAGGCATTGTACTTTAAGAAAATATCACGATTCGAATTTAGTGCTAGCTGCATAGCGTTGAAATTAATTAATTTATCCATGGAGGGCGGCGCGCTTCGAATCGTGATATTTTCTTAAAGTACAATCTCTCAGAATTATTTCGGCACCATAATCACGCGAGCATTTAATTTTTTGACGATTCTGTAACGAATTACAGAGCGCTGTGCGCGCGCTCCATTGATTAATTAATTAATTTCAACGCTATGCAGCTAGCACTAAATTCAAATCGTGATATTCTTTTAAAATACAATGTCTGAGAATTATTTTAATACTATAATCATGCGAGCAACTAATTCGTAGACGATCAGGTGACGGAACTTAGTACTCAGCGCCAATGACTGGTCTATGTTAATTATCGTAATTGTTTTTTACTGTTAGCAATAAACTCAGATTTGTGAATATTTTGATAATATATGTTTTCGATCATTTTAGTAACAAATATATTCATGTAGCAAGTTTTTTAAGTGTTTATGTCGACCGCGACGGTACTGCGTGTTCAATATATAGTGGTATATTTAAATAAATGTTATAATCTGTCAATATTTTATCGTTATTTTAGAGCACTTAAGGGGGGAAGGTCAAGTAAATGGCCGTTTTTTCCCGAATTTTTTTTAAACAAATGAAAATATTTATTAAATCGGAACAAAGTACATCATAATATTCATGATTTAAGGTAGGTATATTATAAAATTTTTTTTATATTAAAAAATTTCAAAATGGCGGCGCTGCAGCTGCTTGAAGTCGGCTCCTCGGATTTGCGTCGTGCAACGCGCTCAGGTGCTCTAATTAACTGAAATAAATAACCAAAGTTTTTTTTTGTTAAAATGCGTTTATATGCTTTGCATAAACCTGAATTTAAAAAAAAATCAAAAATTAAAAATTCTGGACCATTTTGAAAAAAACGGTATCTTTAACTTTTTCTTCAAAATGGTCCTAAATTTTTAATTTTTGATTTTTTTTAAATTGAGGTTTATGCAAAGCATATGAACGCATTTTAACAAAAAAAACTTTGGTTTTTTTATTTCAGTTAATTAAAGCGACTTGAGCGTTGCACGGCGCAAATCCGAGAAGAGCAGCCGCTGCGCCGCCATTTTAAAATTTTTTAATATAAAAAAAATTTTATAATATACCTTAAATCATGAATAGTATGATGTACTTTGTTCCGATTTAATAAATCTTTCTATCTGTTTAAAAAAAAAATCGGGAAAAAGACGGCAGCGTTTACTTGACCCTCCCCCCTTAAGTAGCACTTAATTAGTATCTACTAAATTATAGTGTACTTGTGTTTTTTATGTAGGACCATTTTCTGATATAGGAGGGTCCAGATTGCTATTAAGCTGGACCCCCCATTTTTTACACGATTTTCTCCTAAACGGTTCGAGCACCAAAATTCGGACTAGGCCACTTAATTAGCACCTCAATAGCACTAAATTTTTTACCTAGTGCGAACTTGATTTGCGCTGGTGAGGGTCCAGCTTAATAGAGGTCCATTTCTGCGCTCGCCGCAGTGACTAACTCTTAAATGCATTCTACGCTCGCCGCAGTGACTACTGTCAAAATGCATTCTGCGCTTAGCGCTGTTTATAATGTGCAAATAAAATATACGCTCGCTCATTTATTTGAATTAGTGTCATCTTGTGCACTGTGTTCATATACAAGAATTCGTACAAATGGAGTAAATTGCTACCTATATGTGCACATGGGTGCATTTATATCTTACCGTTTAGAGTAGGTACAAAATATCTATTCTCTAATGGGTAGATATATGATTGCAACCCGTCTGTAATACAGCAGCGTGTTTATAATCCAGTATGTAAATTAATAGCAAATTGTTGCCAATTTGGCATTAAACTCACTCACTTACAAAGAACTTTGCCCATTTTTATAAAGGTTTTAAGCCTCTCGCGTCTAGTAACGAGACTTAAAATGAAAGGTTATTGTTAGAAGATCAAAATATTTCTGTATAAACATAATCCTTTATTGTAAGTTAAAACCGTTTAGAGATACACTCTTTGAAAAATTAGAAAAATGTACGAAATGGCTTTGTTTTTATTCGATTTTTCGAAGTCCTATGCATCTCCCTGTGATTACGGATAATAAACTATTTTAATATATCAATTAAAGTACTTTATATTTATACAAATAAATTTGTTACTACTGATCCAGCTAATTGCAAGTTTTTGGATGTGAGTCAGGGATATTCAAAATAATTGATTGTATTCATTACCACCATCTATCACCACGGAGAAATGTCCTGGATGCCGAGAAATCGAGTGAAAGAATGCTATATAGTATATTTTTCTAATGTTTTAGAGAGCCTAGTGTATATATCTCTAAACAATGTCGACTTAGAGGATTATGTCTGTAGAATATTCTGATCCTCTAACAATAATTTTTTATTTTAGCAAAGTCTCGTTGTTAGACGCGAGGGTTCTAAAATAGACAGGGTTCTTTGTGGCAAATCCAATTATCAATTAAAAAGAATATAGCAATTATGCGCGTATAAACGGCTACGGTGGAATAGACCAACGCATGCGCACATTTCATTGCGATAGAGGGAAGAAGCGCCGAGCGCTGACTCACTCCCGATCGATACGCGGACGTAAACGTATGGATTCTAGATCCACTTCTGTACTCTGCTTCGCCTGAATAAAACTGTGACTTTAACACCGCAATCACCTCTCGCGTACCTACACTGACATTTCCTTTTCTACAGGTTATGGGCCCAGTAACTCACGCGACGTGTTCGGTTTAAAGTGAGTAAAAAATAAAAAAAAAAAATCATTCGCGAAGTGAACGGAAAAGACTTCGTAAAAATGGCGAACAGTGATAACTTGCAGTACAAGATTCCGTTGTTCGACGGATCAAATTTTGGAAGCTGGAAGTTTCGGATGGAGACACTCCTGAACAAGCTGGAGCTCCTTGAATATACGGAGAAGGACTGGACGGAAGGAGTGGCGATACGGGAGGAAGACGCGGCGACCACGAGGGCCGCAAAGGAACTACAGCGGAATAAATGTGAGACTGCTGATAGGAAGTGTCGTTCGCAAATTGTTCAAAGGATTGCAGACAGTCACTTGGAATATGTGAGAGACTGCAAATACGCGCGCGACATGTGGAAGGTGTTAGTTACGACGTTCGAGAGAAAAAGCATCGCGAGTCAGCTGCTTTTAAGAAAGAGATTACTCCTGATGAAATTTGATCCGAACGGTGACACGCTCGCAAACCATTTTCTGAACTTCGATAAAGTAATTCGGGAACTCCGATCGACGGGCGCAACACTCGAGGAGACGGACCTGGTGTGCCATCTTTTATTAACGATGCCGGCGGAATACAATCAAGTTGTCACGGCGATAGAGACAAAATCGGCGGAAAAATTAACGATTGCTTTCGTTAAAACTCGTCTGCTCGACGAGGAAGCAAAACGCACGGATCGGGGAAAAAAGAAGCATTCAGTGGAACCCGCGAATGCGTTCTCGGCACGGAAAGGATCTTCGGGATGGAGGCCGTCGAGAGGCGGAAGAAATAAGACTAAAATACAGTGCCATAAGTGCGGGAATTATGGACACGTGCGCGCGGAATGTAAGAAGCCTGATAAACACGTGAACTCGAACGCGAACGCGGCGGTCGGCTCGTGCGACCACGACGAGGATGATTGCCCGGAATCGTGTTTTCTTGCTCACTCGGGTGGGCGGAATTGTGACTCGTGCGGAAAATCGCGATCGGCTAACGCAGCGGACATTTCCACAAAGGACAAAGGAAACAGCTGTGCGAATTTTTGTTTCATGGCACGTGCTGGTGGAACTACAGAGGATTGGGCTCTGGATTCAGGTGCTACAGAGCATCTTGGGAACGGGAATTTACCAATGAAAAATGTAAAACCACTAAAACACTCAGTGTCGATACAACTCGCAAAGACAGGAACCACGCTTAAAGCGGAAAAGTGCGGAGAAATCGTGGTTTGTTGCTCAGTTAACGGGCGGAAGAACGCGATAACTATTAAAAACGTTTTAATTGTACCCGGCTTGGAACATAATTTACTGTCTGTGAGGAGACTCGAGCAAAATGGATATCGAGTAGCGTTTGAGAACGGAAAAGGAACAATAGAAAAACACGGAAAAGTGGCAGCGGTTGCAACAATTTCGGACAGGAATTTATATGTATTAAATCTGCACACGGAGATGGCGTTAATCGCGGGGTGTTTGGAAACGTGGCATCGACGGCTCGGACACTTAAGCTACGAAAGTCTAAAGAAGTTGCCAACGATGGTCGACGGAATGGAATTAAATTCCAAGGAAACATCTCAAAGCGTCTGTCAGGTGTGTGCTGAAGGAAAACTAACGAAACTACCGCATAATCATTCGCGGAGAAGAGCCACGAGACCATTGGAATTAGTCCACAGTGACTTGATGGGATCGATGAAGGAATCATACGATGGGTTTCGCTACGTGATGACCTTCATGGACGATTACACGCACTTTGCAGCAGTGTACATGCTTAAAACAAAGGCGGAGGCATTTCGTTACTTCAAAGTTTACGAGGCAATGGCAACAGCCAAGTTTAACTGCAAAATTAGCAGGTTTTGATGCGACAACGGACGCGAGTACTTCTCGAATGAAATGAAGAGATATTTTGACAAGAGCGGAATCCTGTACGAATTGACGATTCGGTACACCCCACAGCAGAACGGGGTGGCTGAAAGGTTAAACCGAACTCTGTGTGATCGAGCTCGATGTCTCCTAATTAATGCCAATATGAGTAAAGGATTCTGGTCAGATGCAATAAGGACGTCGGTGTATTTAATAAATCGGAGCCCGACATGTGCATTAACAGGAGGAATACCGGCCACACTCTGGTACGGGAATAAGCCAGATTTCCGGAAATTAAGAGTGTTTGGGTGCATCGCACATCTGCGACTCCCTCAAGCATTAATTCATGGCAAGTTCGAGGCCAGAACGGTGCCCTGTAAACTGCTGGGTTACGTGACAAACGGCTACAAACTATGGAATATACGAGAAAATAAAGTAGAATACGGTCGCGACATACAGTTCGACGAGAACAGATTCGAATTGGACTGTATCGAACCGGAATACTGGCTGTCAACGACGAAAGATGAAGTTGAGAATGACGACGTCATTGAAATTTCGGAGGATGACTCGGATGTGTTTGAGGAGTTGGACGACCAGGACGACGACGACGAAATACCAACTCAAGGCCGTGGACATCTGGAAGAGAGGCCTGAAGGCCCTCAAAAACAAGCTGCAGTCCAACGTCGTACGAGTTCGAGAATCAGCGCCAAGCCGAAACCAAATTACGTGGTGCTGGCCTTCAACGCGGAAGCCTATGTATCGGGTGTTCCAGAGAACTACAGCGAAATCGACTCCAGGGACGACAGGAACGAGTGGATGGAAGCAGTGAAGGAAGAAATCGACGCCCTCAACAAGAACAAGACATGGACTTTGTGTGAATTACCTCCGGGTAAAAAGGCCATTGGTAGTCGGTGGGTCTTTACGACCAAAAGTGCTAGTGCCGGGCAGTGTGAAAGAAAGAAAGCGAGACTTGTAATAAAAGGTTGCTCGCAACGACCCGGATTTGACTTTGATGAGACGTACGCGCCGGTGGCACGACTTACGACCTTGCGTACGTATTTGAGTGTGGCAAATGCGCGGAATTTGAATGTATGTCAGATGGATGTGAAAAATGCGTTTCTTCATAGTAAACTCAGCGAGGAAGTTTATATGAAAGTACCTGAAGGGGTCAAATCGAAGGGTAACCAAGTTTGTAAGCTAAACAAAGCTTTATATGGTTTGAAACAGGCTCCTCGTGCCTGGTATGGGACCTTCAATGCTTTCATGAAAACTTTAGGTTTGAGAAATTCTGTCGCTGATAACTGTTTGTACATAGGAATTTTCGGAAACATTTATGTTTACTTACTATTGTACGTTGACGACATCTTAATTACGGGTAATTGCGAAAAGAAAATCAAAGAGATTATATCGGCTATGAAGAAAGGATTTCTAATGAAAAACTTAGGAGAAGTAAACACATTCTTGGGTATTGATATTACTAGGACTAGCGATGGTGTTTACTTGACACAGGGCACCTATCTTCGTAAACTGCTAGTGAAATTTGGTATGAGCGATTGCAAGCCAGTTCATACGCCGATGGAAATTAACTTCAGGAAAGACGAGAGTAAGGAGAGAATGAAGGAAAAGTGTCCATATCGCGAATTGGTAGGATGTTTAATGTATCTTACGCAGACGACTAGACCTGATATTAGCTTTGCGGTAAATTACCTGAGTAGATTTCAGAATGAGCCTTTAGAAAAGCATTGGAAGGGTTTGAAAAGGATATTGCGCTATATTCAAGGGACTTTAGATTACGGATTGTTTTATAAAAAGAGTAATCTAAATGAAGGTCATTCACTTGTAGGCTTTGCGGACGCCGACTGGGGTAACGGGGAAAACAGAAAGTCAACTTCTGGGTTTGTTTTTCAATTACACGGGAACACTATCTCCTGGGGGACAAGAAAACAAAATACCGTAGCACAATCGTCAACAGAAGCGGAGTATGTGGCGTTAGCTCATTGCTCAAATGAATGTTTTTGGTTGCGAAACTTATTGGGAGAATTCGATGTGAAGAATGTGACTCCAATTCTAATATTTGAAGACAATCAGTCAGTGATTTACTGTTTGAAACGTTGGGAGCATAAACGTTTAAAACACATTAATATTAAATACAACTTTGTAAAAGAATTAGTAGAAACGAATGTGGTTAAAGTTCAATATGTGCCAACCAACGATCAAACAGCTGATATTATGACTAAGGCTTTAGGCGGAGATAAGTTTATAGCAATGTGTGAAAAACTGAGTTTGACCTGTAAAGCGTAGAGACTTTAATGTACATTAGATTGGTTTCATAGTTGTGCGCAAATTGAGGCGGAGTGAAAAGAATATAGCAATTATGCGCGTATAAACGGCTACGGTGGAATAGACCAACGCATGCGCACATTTCATTGCGATAGAGGGAAGAACCGCCGAGCGCTGACTCACTCCCGATCGATACGCGGACGTAAACGTATGGATTCTAGATCCACTTCTGTACTCTGCTTCGCTTGAATAAAACTGTGACTTTAACACCGCAATCACCTCTCGCGTACCTACACTGACATTTCCTTTTCTACATCAATAAAATGAAACGTGATATAAAATAATGTAAAATCTCATAAAGTGAGAGAATGTAAACGTAATGTTTTATCAAGAGACACGGTAGTGTCTCGCGCCAAGTACGCGCGAAGCGAGACGCACCGTGACTCTTTTACGCGAACGCACGAGTTGCGAGTACCCGAGATTTTGTGAGATCTCAATAACGAGTGAACGGATCAATTTCTAAGTAGGCTTGATCGATAGCTTGGGGTTTGATTTATAAATAAGAATCTTTATTTTTTCGTTACGTGCCCTACGAGCGAAGATATTGCGATGCAAAGTCCAAATGTGGAATATTTTTATTTTAAGAAACGTCCACGTCGGACAAAAATGGCGGCTGGTGTGTCACTTTCGCATTTTTGACACGAGAGTGCACTCGTGCACTGTCGCAGTGCGTGACAGTTTTTTACAACCTAGAAAAGGATAAGTGTGTGATAGTCGTGACCGTTGCCGCGACAGATAGTGAAATATATATAAGTATTGACCGTAGAGAGCTGATGCCGAGATATCTTTAAGAAGGAAGGTGTATTTACAAAATCGTACAAACACGTACGTATATGCTGCCTTGTAAAAGTTGTCAAACTGTATGTTTACGCGAGCGTTACTTCTGTAGTAACTTACGATAATTTACTCGTTTACGCGGGATGTATTATCATAAGTTACTACAGAACCTCCGTTTACGCGGAGGAATTATCGTATAAGTTACTAAGGAAGTAAAAAGTAAAACATTCGCGTAAACATATAGTATATAATAACCAAAAAATTGATAGTGTGTGACAGTACTGACAATCGTGACCGTCGCCGCGTCGTGACAGTTACTACGTTTACGCGAGCGTTACTTCTGTAGTAATTTACGATAATTCACTCGTTTACGCGGAGTAAATTATCGTAAGTTACTACAAAATCCCGTTTACGCGAAGGAAAATTCCGTTTACGCAAAGGAATTATCGTAAGTTTACTACTAGAAGTAACGCTCGCATAAATAACGTAGTAAGTGAAATATATAAAGTATTAACCACAGAGAGCTGATGTCGAGGAGATCTTTAAAAGAATGAAGGTATATCCAAAATTGCACACGTATACGTATATGCTGTCTTGTAAAAGTTGTCGAACTATATGTTTACGCGAGTGAGTACATCTGTAGTAACTTACAGTAATTTATATTAAGATACGTCGTCGTCTCTCAATCAGAGAAACGTAACTTTCACTACTTTCAACGGTGGTTCTTGATTTCCGCTCATAAGTTACTATGAAATTTCCCGTTTACGCGGAGGAATCATCGTATCGTAAGTTACTACAGAAGTAACGTTCGCGTAAATAGGTTAGGTTATAAAAATAACACGATGTTATATATATGCGGTTTGCCATAAATATATATATATATATATATATATATATAATATTTAATTCATTTCGATAACAATCAGAAACAGTATTAAAATATTAATCTATGATCAGATCATCTAACAGAAATATATTTACACATATTAGATGTATCATCTCTTGTCATTTCTTAAAGATAACTGTACAAAAATAAATATATACAATTATATCGATTATAATCACGTATTATTCATAGGTTTGATACAAGTTGGATCCATGTATGTAATATTTTCGGGAAAATGGTTCATTATAATAAATTTTTTCTCAGTCGATCTGTTCAAGCAGTCAAGAAATCCGAACCAATAAATAACTAGTCCAGACCCGAATCTGTTCCAGTAGTTTCCAGTTTCGTATCGTTTTATATTCTTCATGTGTTTTTAATACATGAATTATTACTTATTTGAAAATTAATAAATAGTGGATAGGGAATAATTAGTCATGTTGTCAGGTAAATTTTTTATTTTAAAAATTATTAATTGGTTTAATATAAATAATTTAATTATTGCAGTTAAACATGATTTAAAAAACATGTTAATATTACATATACATATGTATATGTATATATACACGATATATATGTGTATTTATATCCACTTAATATAGAGAATTGCAAGAATAACATTAAATATAATAAATACGCATTTAATCAATACATATTTAATAAATTTCAAAAATAGAAAACAATAGTTCTATATTATAACTATTATTACATTTAATGTTATAGCGATTCTCTATATAATACGAATATAAATACATATATATGTATATTTGTAAAAAATAAGAGGTTTTATATATATATAGATACATATATATAATAAATTTAATAAAAATTTAATTCGTTGTTATTGTCAATTTGTGAATAATTAAAAAATGAAAAATGGAAATTTGTTGCCGATACTTGCTTATCACTACAAAATGCATGATATCAGTACAAAATTACCTTTTTCAAAATAAGGTATAAAAAAGGCGCCAAGTACACGCGCAATGTATGTTGTAAATCTAAAAATCTTAAATGGTAGTAGCTTTATTTCTTCCTAACAAAATAATTCACAAAATTGCGTTACCTAATTCAACCTAAGTGATACGTATTTCAAAAAAAAATGTGAAATCTTTAAATTGCGCCAATTGCAAAATATATACTTTGAAAAATAATTGTTGTGCAACTACTTTTAAAAAATAAAACAAAATTGTGTTATCTAACTCAACCCAAGTGGTAGTAGTTTTAATTCTCCTTGATAAAATTAAAATATTACAAAGAATTATTTTAATCACAAAGAATTAAAGAGATAACATTATAAAATAAAAATATTGAATTAAAATAAAATAAATAAATTTTTCTTGTAAAAAACTTGGCGCTGCTTTTTTAAGGTCAACCCAGACAAACTTGCATAGGTGCATAAGCATATGCATAAACAGATGGATTTGTCTATTTCCTTTTGCACACATGTGTTTACACTTACGTTTATGCGCTATGCAAATTTGTCTGGATAAGAGCCTCCGCACAAGACTCTCGTATGATAGCGTTGCGTAACATAACGTGGATTAACGCACAAGAAACGTATCGGTTAGAGCCTCCGCACAAAACTTTCGTATGGTAACGTAATGTAGATCAACGCAGAAGAAACGTATTGACGTATAAAGCTGGCCACACACACTTTCCGTAGAACGTAACAGTAGGATTTCGACCAATCGCGTTGCTCGATTCGAAAACGTACGACCGTACGTTCCCGAATCGAGTAACACGATTGGTCGAAATCCTATACTGTTACTGTTACGAAAAAATGTGTGTCCGGGGCCTAAAGCGTCATCTACAATGGCAGCAGGAGTATACAGTAAGACGTAAGCAGTAAGTTTTTGACTAATGGGATTTTTACAATTCAAGAATAATTGAACTGTGATTGGTCAATAGAATAGCTTACTGCTTACGTCTTACTGCATACTCCTGCTGCCATTGTAGACGACGCTTAACGCCGTAGGCCGTAACCGATACGTTTCTTGTGCGTTGACCCACGTTTCGTTACACTACGTTGCCATACGAAAGTCTTGTGCAAAGGTTCTAAACCTTAAAAAAGCAGCGCCAAGTTTTTTACAAGAAAAATTTATTTATCTATATATATAAAAAAGAATGTACGTATGTATGTATGTATGTATGTATGTATGTCCTTTATACACTCTTAAACTATTCGACCAATTTTTAACCAAAAGTATATGAAATAGGGGTAGAATTTTCCGGGGAGTGTTATAGGGTGTATAGTTTTTCGTTACCGATTTTTTTGGAAATCGGTATCCGAAATTTTTCTAATTTTTCGGGAAATAACTGACCGAATCTTAAAGAATTGTATATAAAATAGGGGTAGAATTTCCCGGGGAGTGTTATAAACTGTATAGTTTTTCTTTTTGGGAATCGATATCCGAAATTTTTCTAATTTTTCGGGAAATAATTGATCAAATCAGAATTGTATATATAAAACAGGTGTAGAATTTTCCGGGGATTGCCATAAAATGTGTAATTTTTCGTTACCGATTATTTTGGAAATCGGTTACAAAATTTTTCAAATTTTTCAGGAAATAATTAAGTGAATTTCAAAGAATTGTATACGACAGAATTAAACTTCAGTCGATAAAAAAGTAATATTTTTCAATTTATAGCATTTTTATGGATTGGTGTGTATGTATGTTTGCTTAACTACTCATTCGTTAATGGATCAAATTTTATCAGCCATTGCCTGATAAAGGAATTTTTTTTGATTAAGGATATTGAAACACAAATGAAGTCGTTTGAAGAAAAACGACTCCCGGGTCGATGAAAGTATAAAATAGAGGTAGAATTTTTTGGATAGAGTATAGTTTTTCGTTACCGATCTTTTTGGGAATCGGTATATAAAACAGGAGTAGAATTTCCCGCTGGGTGTCGTAAAGTGTATAATTTTTCGTTACCGATCTTTTGGGAAACCGGTATCCAAAATTTTTTTAATTTTTTGGGAAATAATTGATTGATGAAAGTATAAAATAGGGGTAGAATTTTTTGGATAGAGTATAGTTTTTCGTTACTGATCTTTTTGGGAAGCGGTATCCAAAATTTTTTCAATTTTTCGGGAAATAATTGACCGAATTTTAAAGATCAATTTTTCGGGAAATAATTGACCGAATTTTAAAGAATTTGTATATAAAACGTTGTCTTCCGCAAATACCACATACTTACAATATTTTTTGTAATGCCTGTTGTGAAAATTCGATTTGAGATTGAAATTAAATTCAAATAAGAAATAGTATTCAGTGAATACCGTTACGAATTGACGTTTTGTTTCGCATGAATTTTGTATTGACGTTTTGTCTCGCATGAATTTCGTTTAAATTTGTTACAAAGCTGAAACTTCAAGTCAAACAAATATATATATATAAAATAGAATGTTTGTATGTATGAGTAGGTAAGGTAGGCCGGTTCTAACCCGGGGATCTGAGGGGGGGTGAGGGGCGGGGGGACCGCGGGCGGGGGGACCGCGGGCGGGGGGACCGCGGGCGGGGGGGAGAGACCGCTGAGACCGCGGGCGGGGGTGAGGGGGGGAACCGCGGGAAGGGAAGGGGGAACCGCGTTTTTCGAGCGCCGCGGGGAGGGGAAGGGGGGAACCGCGTTTTCCGGCGCCGCGGGAGGGGGCGACCGCGTTTTCCGGCGCCGCGGGGCGAGGGGGTCCGCGTTTTCGCCGCGCCGCGGAATACCGCGTTCGCGTTTTCCGACGCCGCGGGGCGAGGGGGTCCACGTTTTCGCCGCGCCGCGGAATACCGCGTTCGCGTTTTCCGGCGCCGCGGGGCGAGGGGGTCCGCGTTCACGTTATATTGTAAAGAAATAGCTTACCATCGCTGGATACCACCTCCCGGCTCTCAGTCACCTTCCGCGCTGTGTGTGACACAACATTTATTGTCAATTTATTATTACACTTATTGTTAGTCTCTTAGCAGTATAGGTCTCTTAATTTTAGATAATACACTTAAAATATTTTTAAAATAGCGCAGACCATGTCTTTCACTTTAAAAATATGTGCACATAGGACACATATTACATGGTGAAATTTGATATAACGGGTCTCCACAAGATGAACAAAAGAGACCGTTCATAAGAATATGTGGACGTGTCTCATGTTTGTGATAGACGTATAGCATCGAGAATAATCAACTGATTCTCACAATGCATGACGCACAAAACTTTGTTTGTCCTGGAGTGAAATAACTGAATGTGCAGCACATCTTTGTCAGAGGATGTAACGCATTTACCTCTGCCTGATTCAAGACTCGGAAAATTTCTTCAGAAACATCCTCAGTCACATCACTATTATAACAAGAATCGTCTGACAATACTGCATCTTCATCAAGTTCCATTCCTCCCTCATCATTCACTTCTATTTCTTCCTGTTCAATCACTTCAACATCTTCATTCACTTCCAATTCTTCAATTACTTCCATTTCTGCATCATCATCATATGTTTCAACGTCCATTTCTTCAGGAAACAGTTCTTCAAGATCAATTTTTTTACACACTTTATTCTACTCACGCGCTAAAACTTTTGCTCATGTCACATGTACTCGCGACTTTCAGTCCACGACTACTGAGCGTACCCTCAAATTCATCCTTCTATATCTCACTATTGTCACGTCGTTTGTTTAACATATCTAATTTCACAATGATCTCAGCATCTGTACGGATGCGCCTTGCGAAAAATGTACGATGTATAGTTTTGCACGTGTGCAATGAAGTCACCGCGAGATACGTATGTTCTCGAAAACGATATCGCGCCATTGATTTTCGATGATTTGATCTGTATAACTGCTATTGAACCGCGATCAAATAGCTAAAAACAGCTATCAAACAGCTATTGAACCGCTATGAAACAACTAAAAACAGCTATCAAACATCTATCAAACAGCTATTGAACTGCTATCAAACAACTAAAACGTATTTCGAAACAACTAAAACGTCTTTAAAAACAACTAAAACATCTTTAAAAACAACTAAAACGTCTTTAGAAACAACTAAAACGTCTTTAAAAACAACTAAAACGTCTTTAGAAACAACTAAAACGTCTTTAAAAACAACTAAAACGTCCTTAAAAACAACTAAAACGTCTTTAAAAACAACTAAAACGTCTTTTAAACAGCTAAAACATCTATATTATACTACAAAGTATGTGGGAAAAGGAAATAAAACATTTATATATACATATATAGTTTATTTCAAAAAATTATTTCTGGTGTCGCGGCCACCAGTTAAATATTTTTAATACATTTTGTAATGCGCAATTCTTAACATGTTTTCCGCATCTTACAGTATTAGTAACATCTAGATTATTTAAAGATTCGATATCTTCGTAATCTGCATCCAAAGTCTCAATTTTAAGATTTGTTCTCGCTTTATTCTCAAGCAGATCCACCAGCCATTCTCGTTTCTGGCATCCCTTGACGTACACAAGAGTCGACGTCTCGTCTCCCTCTCCAAGTACGGCCGATGTAATTAGATGTTTCGCCATGCTGTAGAGCACGTTTCCGTCCTCCCATCGTAGTCCATGGTGATTCGCAATCAACCAGGAAGCGCATGATTTGTCGGATTTCGTGAGGAGACTCCATGGCATGGGACATGTAAAAATGTAATGCGCCAAAACGGTCCCGTTTCTCAGAACCGCCACCTTTTTCACGACAAATTTTATCCCGACGGTGAATCCCTGCAGATCGACAAACGTCGGTACGATCATGACGAAACGATGGAGCAATCTGTATCTTATCGCGGTACATCAGTGTATCTTATATCGCAATATCTGCTGATATTGCAATTTACGTGATTTTGCGCACTACATTAGACAGCGGGCAGTATTCGATTACACGATCATGCAAGATGAGGCAATAGGCGGTAGTATTTGCAGGTACATTTTCTTTACAATCAAATTCTATTTGCACATCCACGGTGGCGCTCTTGACAGATTCGTTTTGTCGCGAGCAATCGATGACAACAAAAGGTCCTTCCATCAGGAATGTATACAAGCTGCAAAGCGTATCGATGGAATCGTATCCGTAATAAGTTTTACGAAAACGCGCATACATATCGAAAAGAACGGCGTATCGATTTTTAGTAAAATCCAGATTCATGTCGTCGTACGGATAAAATTCGGAGTTTAGATAAAGTTTGACATTGGTCAAGTTACAGTCATCGATAACGTACCGCGGCTTCTCTAGCTGAGTCGCCGTTTTGACGGCCCACGAATGCTTGGTCGTGCTCTGCAACATGGGGTACTCGTACAGATCCCACGAACGAAAACTGACACTAAGATATCGCCCGCTTTCCAAGGCCCGTAGCATGGATAGCTTATTGATCTCGTTTAATGTGACGTGAGGCATTCGCCACTGTATTTTAAACAATTCGATTTCCGGCTCTGTCGTCGGATTTCCTACAATGCAATTGTTATCGCTACGCGCTCGTATCAAAATTAATTCGTGACGAGCGTTAACAACGACGCGTTTGTAATCTTCGCAAAAGCCCAGCAACAACTTGAGCGGTAGGCAAAAGTTGAAGTATCCTTCCGGTATGCTCGATGTAACGTCCCAGCCAGCATTCCGCATGAGTTGAGAATCATTATACGATAGCGATACGTAGTTCTTGATGGTACTGGTTATTCCAACGTTTCTGTTGCGATCAATCTCCACGCCGTTGAGCTCGTATCGAATTTCATCAAACATGAACGCTGCACAATTATTCGCAAGCGTTACCTGAGACTCGTCATTCCTTCTCTTTATCGTCAATCTTCCTTCAATGTAGAGAAAGCTTTCACACGGCAACGTGTATAAATCTTGCTGTTGTATGAGTATTCTTATCTCATCGTTATGTCCAAACGTTGTGTTGGCGTACGGATTGTACGTGTGTGTCTCAATCTTGACGACGCTGTCGTCAAAGATCGGTTCACCTCCAATGTTTAAGATATTAGCCATTTCGTACGACGAAACCCAATGATTTCAAAAATTCAACGTTCGACGCAGTGAGTTTCTTCTTTGGCGATCGGATTGTCTTTTTCTTTCTCGTCTGTCGCACCTGCTCAGCTTCGTTCAGTACAAGCATCTCTCGTTATCGCCGTCGTCTTCGTACATGCAGTCTAATGGCTTCTGCACACAGAACGCGGAAACGCTTGCCGCGCGGCAAGAAGCGACGCGGTAGCCAATCAACGTGTTGGTTTTCCGTAAGAATCAAAAGTTTATTGGCTACCGCGTCGCTTCTTGCCGCGCGGCAAGCGTTTCCGCGTCCTGTGTGCGGAAGCCATAACGGTGATCTCTTCTCCGCGAAAATCAATCAATCGACCGTCCTGATCCACGACGCGAAGCGTCAAGTCCGAAATGCTCCGTACGATGATCGGAAGGTAAATGATCTGTGCCGGCGTTTCCGATATCTTATATCCTGGAGGCACGCTCGGTGAAAACTCGTGTATCGTATGCACGTACTTGTCGTTGCTGTACGCACCAGCGGTCACGTTACACTCTATGCGAATGATGTTTACGTTGATGATATTTATCGGAACATTCGATTCGTGCCATTGTCGCGACTTTAGCACGCGATTCGCTGAAAATCCCAGCAGCGATCCAATGTTGTTCGGTTTTGTGAAATTTATCCGATAAGCGCATTTGATCTCGCTCTTCATCGTATTGTTGTTGGCTCGAATAATAATCAATGGGTGCGGGTCATCTTCGTTTGTCGAAACATTATTGGGTTGGTCCCATAAAAGAGCGCGTTTCAGATACATGTCTATATCACGCAGTTTGTACGATCCCTCGGGAATGGTAATCTCTTTGTCGTCGTCGCCATAGTAGAATTTATTGTTCGACGAATTTACATTCGGTATCGTGTGATAGGTTTCAAAATCTGTCAAACCGAGCTCGTAATCGCCATCGCTCAAATCCACGGCGGGAAAGTAGCTTACCGCGAGGATGCTGCTCTTGCCGGTGAGCGTAAATGTCAGTGACATGTTTGAATGAATACTGAGATTAAACAGCGTAACGCCGGTCTTTAAATTGATTGTCAACCGACTGTAAAAAACGCAGACACAGTTGTCCGCAATTGCTCTGATCGTATCGCTGATGAGGCGTGCGATTGTACTCTATTACATTGTTCTCTAGATACTGCGCCAATTCTCTCGGTGGTCAAAGATTGCCAAAACTGTCGAAATATATGGCACGATCTCCCCTCTTCGCGTACGCCACCCAGTGAGTACCCGGTCCCTCAGTATTATCCAAATTCACGATACCGCTCTCGTTTCGACGTATACCGCCGATCGGTAACGAATCGCGCATGAAAATACCTCTAAAATATGGAATGCGCATACGTTTTGCCAATTGTTGCAGTTGCACGTTGGTAGTTACACCCTTGGGGATTTTTAGCGTCTCATCGACGTTCTTTTTTCCTCGAGACTCCCCGTCCGCGTTTGTATGGAGCGAGATAAAGTCCGTGACCTTCCATGGCGCGATTGTGACGTTGCATCTCTTCCAGCTGACGCCGCGCGGCTTTGTTATCATTCACGGCCTTTGCGACTCCCGCCGCTCCGTCGACCAACGAGCCGAGAACCCCTAATAACGGCAGGATCGGTAGGATACCGCCGCGTTTCGCTACCGGAAGTATTCGCTTGGTCTTCTTCTTTTTCTTCGTTTTCAAACCCATACCGAGTTTTGTTTTAGCCTTCATGGCCGCCCAGACGGCTGTAGCCGCAGCTCTCTCTCCGAGAGTCGAATCGTTCGCGGTGACACGTTTTCGCGCTTTCGCAGCGAGTATATTGTCTGCCACGTGTCGTTCTGCGAGATCGTTGCTACGCGAGTAGGCTATGTCGTGCTCGCGACACGCTGCGTCCAATGGATTAATACCCCGATCACCTCTTGCCAAATGTGTTTCTAAGCGAGTTCCCGGTCCGCAAAATTGATAGCCGGGGATATGTAATTCGATCGGAAGCGCATTTATCGCGCGATTCAACAGACCTCGGCCTATCTTCGGCGGCATTCGCCGCAGTTTTTTATCAACGGCGGCGGACCGTTGATGTGCGTTTGCTGACACGGCAAATTATAATGTATTAAACAGCGCCGATATTGTTGAACCTCCGAATCTGCCTTGATATGTTCGGAAAGCTCATACCACAAATAATCTATGTGATTATAAAACTGTCGCAGTAGAATGACTTTTGGTATATACTTTAACTGCTCGGCGGTTAAATCGTAAATATCGCTGTTATCCGACACGAGCAAAAACATTTTAACGACTGAGCATCTCAGCTCTACGCGTCTCTATAAATAGGCCAGCTTTCTCGATATTGTTTTTCATTCGTTGTGGAGGGGAGGTAAAATGCGGTTCGTACGACAATCGCGGACGATCAAAGTGACAAACTTTGACGATAAGATGCCGTTAACGAAAGAGGTACGCAAACATGGAGGCATGCTACCGATTTCTATACGCGGCATCATCTGCGGCCCGTCGAATTGCGGCAAGACAAACGTCTTGATAAGCTTGCTGGAAAGTCCGCACAGTGTACGTTTCGAGAACGTGTATGTGTACTCGAAATCGTTGCAACAACCGAAATATCGATATTTGGAGAATATACTAACACCGATAGAAGAGATTGGCTACTTTACGTTCTCGAATAACAGTGACGTCATTCCGCCGAGCGAGGCGCTCCCGAATTCTATTTTTATCTTTGATGACGTGGCGTGCGACAAGCAGGATACGATAAGAGAATACTTTGCAATGGGCCGGCACGCGGACGTTGACTCTTTCTATCTTTGTCAGACGTATGCAAAGATACCGAAGCATCTTATACGCGACAACGCGAATTTATTGATTCTGTTTAAACAGGATGGTACCATTTTGAAACACATATACAACGATCACGTAAACACAGATATGTCTTACGATAATTTCAGTAAATTGTGTCATACGTGTTGGCAACAAAAGTATGGATTCGTGGTGATAGACAAGGACAGCGCGATTTCGAATGATCGATACAGAAAAGGATTTAACGACTTTGCGATACCGAAACGCGGTTAGTTGTTGTCGACGCGTCGATTGAACAACGTTATCGCAACATGGACAGCAGCGAGGAGATTAGAGAGCGCGAGAGGATAGCAAATCAAATTGCGAAAACGAGCGATTCAATTCGCAAAAAGTATCACGCCTTGAAAACTGGTAAAATGGAGGAAGATATCGCGTTGGAGAGACACTTTAAGCCCATCATCGAGCCTCTAAGGCAGATTGCCGAAAACACCGTTGGCAAAGAATCTGACGTGTCAAAGATTGAGAATGAAACGGCGTGGGAAGACGAAGAGCCAAAGCTCAAACGAAAACGACCAAACGCCTCGTTTAACGACTCTGTAATGGCTTCAACTCCGGTTACGTTGAAACGATCGATAAATGTGCCATCTAATTTGAGTGAAATAACCAAAATTTTACAACCGCGTAAATCGAAACGATCGAAAGGTCCATTGAATGAACCACCGATAACCTCTGCGCCTTCCGTACAACCGACAGTGTTCGCAAACGAAGATGTTTTCGAAACCACGAATGACCCACTAGTGACGTCCGTTCGACAGAAGTTGCAAACATCTGAGGGTCAAGAAACGTTGCGAGATGAATTGGGTCCATTGAGCCAAAAGTACATTGGGGCAGTTCTGAGCGGCGATGAAGAAAACGGTATAGACATCGTGTACGGTGTCAAATTCACCAACGATGGAATGATGCTCGGTAATAAACGTTTTGACGTGAACAATGAGGACAAGATAATTATCGACGGCATACGATACGCTGGCACACGCGGTCTTTACGAGTTGATCTTTAAGAAATATCCCGATTACGATATCTACACGGAGGACGACTTGCAAGCGTACAAGAGCATTCTGTTGATGACGAGAGTTCATAAACGCAATTATGATGCTCACGCTCGAATAAATAGCAACAGGGGATACAAGTACACAGATATAATCGGGCCGTTGATTTCGGGTAAAAAAGCTGGAAAAGGTATACCGCGTGCCATGATAGACAACAAGATCGACCATATAATTGCATCGTCGATTGCGGGTAAAAAAGCTGGAAAAGGTATACCGCGTGCCATGACATTAAACGACAACAAGATCGACTATGTTCATTGGGACGATCCCAACGAGCACGTAGATCGTCTTCGATTGCTCGAAGCTTCGCGCTTAGCGGGTCACACCGGTCACGATAACGAGATCCTATCGATTATCGAGGAACTTCGCGAGGCTGGACTTATTATAAATTAAACCGCGCGTCGGAGAGTCATTTAATCAACATTGAAATACCGATCAACAAGTTTGGTATATTGCTCGGAAGAGGCGGTGCGGAACCGTACTATCAATGAAGTGGATTAATCAGAAATTACGTGCGCGATAACGCTCTTTGCATGGTCGCCACCGACTTTGACGCGAAATCGCGCAAGATTCGACGGATAGCGCCGCCTGTAGATGATGGCGATGCAGCCAATAAACGTTACGTGCAGCAGAGCGTGCAAATTTTGAAAGATCGGCAGGATGAATTCGAGAGAAAGATGGCCACATTCCAGAATAACGTGCAAATTACTCTAAACGAACTTCAAAAGATGATTCAAGATGTAATTGCGAATCATCGCGAATAGATAAGAACGTACATCTGATATCTACGTCAGTTGCGCGTCATCGTCATGACCGGTAAGAAGCAATCAACTGAGAAACGGAGGTTGGTGGAAGAATTACACGCTCCTGCGAGAAGAAATTTTTCGCGAAGACGCGTCATAGTGCGCGGATACGATGACCTGTGGCAGGCGGATGTGGTCGAGATGCGTCCATACACACGATTCAACAGAGGCTACCACTACATACTCACCGTTATCGACGTGCTGAGCAAGCACGCATGGGCCGTACCGTTCAAGGCCAAGAGCGGACCCAAGGTTACTGCGGCGATCGCGAAATTAATTCGAGACGGCGGAAGATGCCCGAAAAATCTGCAGACTGACAAGGGGAAAGAATTTTACAACGCAAACGTGCAGAAACTCTTGAAAAAACATAATATCAATCACTATTCGACCTATTCCGTAATGAAGGCATCGGTCGTCGAACGATTCAATCGCACGCTCAAGAACGACATACGTACGTGTTTGTACGATTTTGTAGATACACCTTCCTTCTTCTTAAAGATCTCTCGGCATCAGCTCTCTACGGTCAATACTTATATATATTTCACTATCTGTCACGACGCGGCAACGGTCACGACTATCACACACTTAGTGCTGGTCTACAACCTTGCTTTAAAGGATATTTAAGCTTTAAGCCGTAAGAAATTGACCAATCACAATGAAATGTGAGGCAAATACTCGATTGTGATTGGTCAATTTCTTACGGCTTAAAGCTTAAATATCCTTTAAAGCAAGGTTGTAGACTAGCACTTATCC
Source organism: Temnothorax ravouxi (assembly GCA_030770255.1). Classification (NCBI taxonomy): domain Eukaryota; kingdom Metazoa; phylum Arthropoda; class Insecta; order Hymenoptera; family Formicidae; genus Temnothorax; species Temnothorax ravouxi. Next base: position 63,767 of record JASTWP010000794.1, read on the forward strand.
TTTTCTAGGTTGTAAAAAACTGTCACGCACTGCGACAGTGCACGAGTGCACTCTCGTGTCAAAAATGGGAAAGTGACACACCAGCCGCCATTTTTGTCCGACGTGGACGTTTCTTAAAATAAAAATATTCCACATTTGGACTTTGCATCGTGTTACATATGTATAAGCCCTAAAAGGTATGTGAGCTAGTAAGCGTGAGATGGCGTTGCGAGAATAACGAAAGGCGGCATTAACACACGAGACCGTGAGCAGTAAACACGCGAATAAAGAACGAGTATTCAATTACGTATGTATAGTGTTGTTAATGTGAGTTACCCCGGCCATCCCATATAACACATCGCAATATCTTTGCTCGTAGGGCACGTAACGAAAAAATAAAGATTCTTATTTATAAATCAAACCCCAAGCTATCGATCAAGCCTACTTAGAAATTGATCCGTTCACTCGTTATTGAGATCTCAAAATCTCGGGTACTCGCAACTCGTGCGTTCGCGTTAAAAGAGTCACGGTGCGTCTCGCTTCGCGCGTACTTGGCGCGAGACACTACCGTGTCTCTTGATATTCAATTGTTGCTTGTTATCGATATATACATAGTGGACTGTATAATATTTCTTTTTATTATTCGCTTGCCCAATAACAGTTCTTTAAAAAGTATGATTGTTTGTAATAAAGTCCCTGGCGGAAAAAAAACTACAAAGAACTACGTAATTTTACTGTTAAATCACGCATTTCTGCAACCAAATAGTATATATTTCCCACCAAGGTGTTTTTTTCAAATACGAGAAAATATTTATAATCATAGACTGCATCTTAAGAAACAAATTTAGTTATAAAATAGTAATAAAATTTCGAAAAAAATAATTTTTTTTATCCCGGTGAATATTGGAAATGTGCCACAACATTGCTGCACATTGCAGCAAAATTGCGCTACAATATTGCCACAACATTGCTGCACATTGCAGCAATATCGCATGCAATATTGCAAGCTTGCCGTGCAAGATTGCTGCAAGATTGCTGCAATATATCGTGCTGTTAGGGTATGTCTTTTAATATGTTGCAGTGTTACCTTGCAGCAATGTTGCTGTAATTTTACGCTGCAAGTGCAATGTGACAATATTGCTGCAATGTTGCTTCAATTTTACGCTGCAAGTGCAATGTGGCAATATTGCTGCAAGATTGCTGCAATTTTACGCTGCAAGTGCAATGTGGCAATATTGCTGCAAGATTGCTGCAATATATCGTGCTGTTAGGGCAAATTTTTAATATTGACATTATATCTATTATATGTATATCTATTATATGTACATAGAAGCACAGTACATAAATGCATTCTACTAAATTGGTACATATAATATATAATACACCCTAACAGCACGATATATTGCAGCAATCTTGCAGCAATCTTGCACGGCAAGCTTGCAATATTGCATGCAATATTGCTGCAATGCTACAGCAATCTATCTATGTACTACCCTGGGCAATATTGCTGAAATGTGCAGCAATGTTGTGGCAATATTCTAGCGCAATTTTGCTGCAATGTGCAGCAATGTTGTGGCACATTTCCAATATTCACCGGGATAAAAAAAAATTATTTTTTTAGAAATTTTATTACTATTTTATAACTAAATTTGTTTCTTAAGATGCAGTCTATGATTATAAATATTTTCTCGTATTTGAAAAAAACACTTACCTTGGTGGGATCGAACTCGGGACCTCTGGATCGTGAGCCAACTGCCTTACGTGGTAGACTACTTCTTAATTTGATGTAAGTGTTATATAAAGTCTACATATGTCACACCAGCGCAAATATATAATTTTTCCAAAATCATCTTAAGAAACAAATTCAGTTTAAAAAAAGTATACAGCTGCACAAATTTTTAATATTGACATTATATTTATTATTTATATGTATATTGCTTCCTCATAAAGGAAGCTTTGTTTTCGTTAAAAAAATTTTTTTTTTGTTTTTCTGAATGTGTTCAGAATGTTCTAAAACGTCGAAAAATTGCAATTTAAAAAACGTCTGTATGTATGTATGTGTGTGTATGTGTGTATGTGTGTGTATGTGCCAAATTTACCGAAATTTCTATAACTCCAGAACTAATCAAGCAAATCTTAACGAATTATATATGAAATAAGGGTAGAATTTTCCGGGGAGTGTTATAGAGTGTATAGTTGTTCGTTACCGATGTTCTGAAAACCGTTTTTAAAAAATTCTTTTACCCGTAAAAATTAGAAAAATTTTAAAAATTGGTTTCCAGAACATCGGTAACGAAAAAATACACATTCTATAGTACTCTCCGGAAAATTCTACCCCTATTTCATATACCATTCGTTAAGATTTGGTTAATTAGTTCTGGAGTTATAGAAATGTGTCAAATTTACCAAAATTCGGTTTCCAGAACATCGGTAACGAAAAAATACACACTCTATAATACTCTCCGGAAAATTCTACCCCTATTTTATATACAATTCGTTAAGATTTGGTTAATTAGTTCTGGAGTTATAGAAATTTAATTCTTTTACTCCAGAACTAATCAACCAAATCTTAACAAATTATATATGAAATAGAGGTAGAAAGAACTGAAGAATATAATAGAATTAATAAAAATTGCTAATAATTAAGGGGTTTTTTTAAAATAAAATTTTGAATTTTTGCAGAATTGTTTGTTTATGCTTTAACTTCCGCAAATTTGGAGATATCGATCTATTTCCAATTTTATTATATTTTTCAATCTTTTCTACCCCAATTTCATATATAATTCTTTAACATTTGGTTGATTAGATTCAGCTTTATATGCGGTTAAAGGTCCATAATTTTGATTGCTTCCTCTATGAGGAAGCCAAAATAAATAAATATAAATAATTATGGCTTAAAATAGAGGAAGCAATGCAGGTTTCTACTTGCTTACTTAAAAAATATGAGGAAGCAATGTACAAGTTTCTACTTGCACCCTGTCTATTATATGTAATAGAAGCACAGTACGTAAATGCATTCTACTAAACTGGTACATATAATATATAATACACGTACGTATATGTATGTATATATATATATATATATATATATATATATATATATATATGTCTTTTAATATGTTGCAGTGCCACCTTGCAGCAATGTTGCTGCAATTTTACGCTGCAAGTGCAATGTGGCAATATTGCTGCAATGTTGCTGCAATTTTACGCTGCAAGTGCAATGTGGCAATATTGCTGCAAGATTGCTGCAATTTTACGCTGCAAGTGCAATGTGGCAATATTGCTGCAAGATTGCTGCAATATATCGTGCTGTTAGGGACACGTACGCATATATATGTCTTTTAATATGTTGCAGTGCCACCTTGCAGCAATGTTGCTGCAATTTTACGCTGTAAGTGCAATGTGGCAATATTGCTGCAATGTTGCTGCAATTTTACGCTGCAAGTGCATTGTGGCAAGATTGCTGCAAGATTGCTGTAATTTTACGCTGCAAGTGTAATGTGGCAATATTGCTGCAAGATTGCTGCAATATATCGTGCTGTTAGGGTTGTTTAGAATAGTTTAGATAGTTGTAAGATAGAGCGAGATAAAGAATGTTAGCAACAGCGCGCGGGTAGCGACGAAGGCGAGGGGAGCGCTGCGAGAAAAATTAGGCCAATCGTGTTTTGTTGTTTTCGGTCTGTGCTTGCGGCGAAGAAAGCGCGCGAGTCAGAGCGTCGCAGTAATCGGTAGAGAGAGCATCGTTTTCAGAAATCGCTGAATTCGTCAGTCATAGTCGTGTGCTCTCCGCGTGTAAAGGCCTATCTACATAAGACGCAGAATGCGAGTCGCAGCGTGTGTCTTGCGACTCGCGTTCTGCGTCTTATGTAGATAGGCCAAGAGATATATTCCGGAACGGTTGTACGCGAGCGTTACACTGTGCGTGCGTGCGTTATTCGACACCAGTCGAATGAAAGAATTACATTCTTGATGAGAGATCTTGAAGGAAGCGATACGACGCCTATCCTAGACAGCGAAGGACGAGACGACGCATGTTACTGCAAGGATTGTGAGGCCACATCCCAGATTGTCTGCCCGGCGAATAATTAGCTGTTTTGCAACAACGCTAAGTACCTCTGTTTCTTTCATTAATTATGCGTAGAAACTTGTTGCGCATAATTTCTACGTTTTTCTCCGTCTAATTACAACTTAAGATAACATTTTATGGGCAGTAGAACAGCAGCAGCAGATCGTACCGATTGGCTACAAGACAAAGAATTTCTAAAAACTCGAGAACTTCTCTATTTTGTAGCCAATCAGTACGATCTGCCGCTGCTGGTCTACTGCCCATGAAATGTCATCTTAAGTTGTAATTAGACGGAGAAAAACGTAGAAATTATGCGCAACAAGTTTCTACGCATAATTAATGAAAGAAACAGAGGTACTTAGCGTTGTTGCAAACAGTTAATTATTCGCCGGGCAGACAATCTGAGATGTGGCCTCACAATCCTTGCAGTGACATGCGTCGTTTCGTCCTTCGCTGTCTAGGATAGGCGTCGTATCGCTTCCTTCGGGATCTCTCATCGAGAATGTAATTCTTTCATTCGACTGTCGTGTCGAATAACGCACGCACGCACGGTGTAACGCTCGCGTACAACCGTTCCGGAATATATCTCTTATACGCGGGGAGTACACGACGGAGAAAAACGTAGAAATTATGCGCAACAAATGTCTAGTTTCTACGCATAATTAATTATTTCTATGTCTTAGTATGCTTATATCTACAACAAATATAAAAACTGTCCGAAACCGCGCATTTTCTTGTGAATAGTTGCAATTTTAGCGTAGTTTGGCATTAAGTTAATTGCATCTCTAATTTAGTTGTAGTTTCCGCGGATTTTTTGTCGTAGTTGGTTGTAGTTTGGCGGAGTTGTTGCATAAAAAGTTGGAGAATTTTTTCCGCCAGGGGTGTTTTGTGCCACACATTCTTTTACTGATTCTAATCAGATTGACTCATGAATTCATATGGATTGCTCTTTATTCGGTGACCATATTTACCTGTGTGATTAATTATGTACTTTATGTGATTACTTATGTACTTTATGTGAACTTTCCTTTTTTGAGATGGATTGAATATACATTAATCTTGATTACTTCAAGACAACATAGTGAAGTTGTTACAAAAGATAACTATTTCCGTGAATGAACGGTATAAATTATACCGTATACGGTATAATTATACGGTATAAAGAAGGTGCGATCTCAATTCCGTCTCAGGAAAGAATTATTTTCCTAACGATTATTCTTCTGAATTATAAATTACACAGCCTATTTCTTGTTCGATATATACCAAAGATACTAATGTTTGGAACGGGGTTTCTCCGTAGCCCTCGGCGAGGGAACAGGTGGATAAATGGTAGGAGAGTGAAAGGAGATGAAAGGAGAGACTGAGAAATGAGGAAGGTGTTAATTGAAAGGGGTAGATAGGGAAGTGCAAAAGGAAGACGGGAGAATGGAGGCGAAGCGGAAGGTGATCTGGAGGAGACGGGAAACGTTGGTGAAGTGGCACATGGAAAGTGAGATTAGGGAGAAAGGCGGGATTGAAGGAATGGAGGTAGCAGCCCAGGTTACACGACAAGGGAGCTGAGCGAGTGGCAGCAGGGAGTATCGATCGGGCGATCGATCGATCTGTCGCGAGTCAGAGGGATTGTCGATGGTGGCGCGGCAGGTATGGAACGGAGCAGGGAGTCGTCGCGACAGATCGATGGATTGAACGATCGAAGGGGCCTGGACAGATAGACAGGTGGTAGAAAGAGAAGGAGATAAAGCGACGGAGGAGTAAGTAGAACGAGGAAGGAGAAGAGCTGAGGTGACGAGCGTGCGTGAGCTGGACTTTGGAGGCAAGGAGAAAGGAGCTAGGGGAGTAGATTAAGGGTGAAGATAAACGAGGATAAAGCGGTGGAGGCGAGGGTATGGATACGGACGAGGACGAGGGCCATAGGAAGAAAGGAGAGTAAGAGGGTGGCGGAAAGAGCGGGAACGGAACAGGGGGAGAAAAGCGGCGAGCGGGAGGAGGGAGAGAGAAGCAGGGAGGGGAGGAGAGCAGTGGCAGAAGGGAGGGAAGCGGAGAAATGACAGAAGCAAGGAAGGCGGAGGGAGATGGCTGGAATAAAGAGGAGGGGAGGGGAAAGGAAGTGGGTTTTTGTTTCAGAGCGAAGACAGAATAGGAAGGAAGGAAGGCGGCGAGCGGGAGGAGAAAGAGAGAGAAGGAAGGAAGGAGAGAGAGCAGTGGCAGAAAGAAGAGAAGCGGAGAAGTGGCTGAAGCAAGGAAGGCGGAAGGAGATGGATGAATGAAAGACGAAGGGAGGGGAAATAAATGAAATGTAAGGTCGCATATGGCCAGGCCGCGTAAGGGAGTGATTTGTAAGAGGTTTGGGTACGTTCCTCATAAAAAACGCCTTGTAAACCCTACGGGGATACACAATAAATCTACATACATACTAATGTTTGGAACGTTATTTTAATTTAGTTGTGATACGAATATATTGTCAAGCATACACAAACTCTTTTTGTCAATTCCCGGTCAATGTGTCGTTTCCTACTTTTTTTTTCATGAGTCCAGGCTTCTGCGCGAGCTTGTGCTTCAAACACACACACACACACACACACACGCACATATATATATATATATATATATATATAATCTCATTATATATGTTCATATATGATTATATCTATTTACATATATATAATCTCATTATATATGTTTATATATGATTATATATGATTACTAGCTGACCCGGCAAACTTCGTACCGCCTAACAGTCAATGAATGTAGTGAACCTTTTAGCTAAACTTAATTTGTGATTTTAATTAACGTAATAAAATAAATACAAAAAATTTATTAAGTTCAATAGTTCATTAGAATTTGGCTCGCGGCTTAGCTTGCCCCTCCTCCCGGTCGTCGGACCGAGCGACCGACGAAAAAATTTCCCGTTCGCCCCGGTAACGAAAAACTATACACTTTATATGCTAAGCCGGAAAATTCTACACCTATTTTATATGATCTTAATACAAAATCTGTCCAGCCGTTCTTGAGTTATAAATGGTGTAACTAACCCGACTTTGTTTTATATATATAGATATATACCCACATAGCAAATAATATTGCAGAAATATTGCAGCAATATTATTTTTTCATTGCAATATTGCAATGAAATATAGCAGAAATATTGCAGTAATATTACTGCAATATCTCAGTAATATTAAAATGTCCGCGCAAATGAATATCAGTAATATTACTGATATTCATTTCAGTAATATTACGTAATATTACTGCAATATATCAGTAATATTACTATAATATTTGCGTGATATTTGTATAATATTGCTAGGAATTAAACCATTTCAATAATTTTTATTAAATTTTATTAAATTTTATCAAATTGTTATTTTTAATAATAGTATTACATACAATATATGATCATATAGAGACAAAATTCATATATAATTGCATTATATATAATCATATATATTTATATATAATTATATATAATTTTTTTTTCCTGGGAACTAATTTTGCAAAGCAAAAACTTTAATGCTTCGTAACTTTTGAACGGATCGTGACTGCCACTTTTTTCAAAGTCAAGGTTACTCAGAGTCATGACCTTGACGACATATGTCAAGGTCAAGGTCATTGGTGAGTGGGGTCTTAATATGCATAATTACCAGATTTTTAACCTATCGAAAGCCATGTATTGATGTGACACCAGCTTGATTCCAGATTTCTTATTTCTAATCGCTAATATCTGTTTCTTGTTCCTTATATTTTTCATTGTGCGAAGGCCCTTATTGTCTCATAATGAAACCTTTTTCTATTTGTCCTTGTCTTTTGCAATTATAAATTTATATACTTGCATTACAACATAAAGCGGTGAAGAAAGAAGTAATATTAAATATTTAATTGATCCATTTTTCTATATTTTAAAAAACTATTTTTAAAAAATTTTCTATATTTTTTAAAAAATAATTTGCAACTCCATTTAAATTCAAAATAATAAAGTACGATAAAATTATTTTTTGTTAACTTGGTCAGCGACCTTTCAATTCGGGACTAAATAGCGATCAAAAATATACATAAAGTAAAATCTAATAAAATTAAAAGTTAATGTAACTTTATGTAGGGTCCCTTTAGAGAAATGGGAGAACTTTAAAGAGATAGACTCAAATATGGAATAAATGAGATTGTAAGTAAATGCAAGAACAAAATGTTTATGCGATCAAATACAATTTATTTTGTGGTTTAACATAGTTTGTCCTCTCATTTATCTAACGGTTTCAATTATCCTATTATATAAGCGTATGTAATAATTGCCAGATATCTCTATGCAACGTACTCAAAATGTTTTGCAAAACATCTCAGAGATGGTAACAAAATCTCTACGAGATGTCTGTGCAACCATAAAGGTCTTTGTGACAAAATAGCGGACATTTTCACATATCTAAAACATATATGAGACATTTGCGAAATCTTTTTTGTAACGCTTTGCGAAGGTCCTCTGAAAGGTATTTGTTGAGTTTTGTGCTGTGTGGGCGGGTATCCGAGTACTTGCCCGCTTGCCCGTTATCCGTTGTATATGAATCTGGACCGGTTTCGCGGGAATCCAGATAATTCGCGGTATCGTACGGGTACCCGTATGGATACCTAACCTAACCTAACCTAACTTGAATTATCTCTGGGCACGCGGAGGTTCAGATCTGTATAAGTACAACAGGTAACGGGCAAGCGGATGTATCCCCGGAAACCCGGCTATTCCGAGCTCTAGTTTTGATAAATACTTATCGGCTAGGATTTCTTGGTTAGCTAGGATTTCTTCATATATCTTTCTCTCTCACACTTCCGGTTTGACCCCAAACGACGGAACCAATCAGAGATGATCGTTAAAGCCTGGTCTACAATGAGTTTATCGTAAATCGTAAGTCATAAGTGAATCGACCAATCAACGTAGAGTGTTGGTAAGATGACAACTCAGCAGTCGTTCTACTGAACGCGACCGTGGTCACAACCGCGTCGTATCCCTGTCGTAAGTCGGTGTCATAAATATTGGCATTTGGCTTAACGGTTTGTCTAATCTCTGGTTAAGGATCTCTACCCTGAAGCAGTCTATCTCACCCTTGTTTTCCGCTTAGCTGTAGCATAGGCAGTGCGCGTTCCGGTATGTACATATTTCAGTGGTCGTCAACGTATTCGACATACCTGCTCGCTATTGACCGCCAACACAGTATAAACAGTAGTGATAGTGAACGTTTTTAGTGAGTCCCAATGCCAGTTAGTAGGAGTACACCAGGAATATGGCGGCCTGTATGTATGACAAAGAAAAATATACTTCTCTCTCTTTCTCTCTTAAGCGTTCATGTAATCAGGAAGATGGCGGCGAGTCATGTGACCTGGGGTGCGTTCCGTTTCACGCATAATGCGCATAAACTGCATAGAGAACCGTTCCGTTTCACTCAATGCGCGCATCAGTGAGTATCGATAGCGCACAGAATTTCCCAGATTCCCACCACATCTCGCGCATTAAACGTGCATCAGCTACCGCAGCTCGGACGTGAAGCATTTGATGCAGAGTTAATGCGTCCGCGGAAAATTAAAAAAGGCGCCTTTTGCTCGGATTTGCGTTGCAGTTAAAATAATCATGGAAACTGAATTGATCGAATTTCTAGTAATCATTGACGAAAGTAATGAAGGAATTATAATAGTCCGAGATCCGGTATTGGAAATTTCTTCCCTCATCTGTTATTTATGAAAGATAAAAATATATGCTAGATAACATATAGATTGATACATCGCAAATAGGTTGCCTAGCTAAATCGGGTCCAGATAATGTTAAATAATTAAATTTTTAATTAAATTTATTCGATCAACTTCCTCGATTGGTTATTTATAAAAATTGTGCATTAGTTGAGAGAATATACCCGAAGGAATTGGAAAAATAAAGGTTGCCTACTTTCCCCTCGGCGCAGCTGTGGAGTTGCCAGGTATAAACAGGTGAGTATAAGAGTTATTAATATACCCTCATCAGTTATTTAATTAAATTATATATCAAATGAAAGCTTATTTAATTTACAATCCAACCGTATTATGTTGCTTTATCAAAAAGTTGATTGCATTATGGTTGCCTATAGATTTTAGATGTAAAGTTTTCAGCGCGAGCGTTGAGAGTGACAGAGAAGCGTTGCGCGCGCAATTCCTATAGCTGCGTTCGGAAACGTCACCCGAGTGCACACGAGTATACTCCCTCAAACTAAATCCTGAAGATTGTGGTTGGTTTTTCGATGGCTATTTGAAGCCTACATGGTTCGTAGGGGACCCAACACCCTTACAAGTTGAGGATATACTCAGAGAATCAAAGGAAAAAGAAAACGATGAAGAATTAGAATTAGATTTTGACGGAGACATTTCTGACGAGTCTGAATCAGAATAAGTTTTTTACATAAAAATTTTTTGAGATATTTTGCTATTAATAAATTTATGTATGAACAAAAAAATGTTGATCATTTTTTACTTTATTTTTTTTTTTTTTTGAAATATTGGACATGCACCTTCATCTACGATTGACCATTTTTTCGATTAGTTTTAAGTACAGATTATATATATTACACAAGTCTTTATTACGATAAAATTGTAATTCTTCATTACGTTGAAATTGCAACTCTTCATTATGTTGAAAATATTAAATTTAATTACATTATATAATACAGTTTCATAAACGGCTTCTCTAAACATTAAACAGTTATAAGTATCGCTAAGCTGATGTAATAATAATGTAATAATTTATAAGTTATTAGTTATAAGTATCGCTAAGCTGATGTAATAATTTACTTTGTCTTCGAGAAACATTTATATCATCTGGATTTATAATGTCCTGTTCAATCTTGTCTGACGTACTCTGATTCTTTGTTGAAAGACGTTCTGTATAAATACATATCTTGGTTCGTTGCAGTTCTTTCTTATCAATGGTTATACCTTTTAGACCATTACCTATTACTGATGTTCTTCGTCTAACAATAAGACAATGTAAAATACAGTGTATCAATTTTAAGACATTCTTTTCTAATAAAAAGAAAATGAAATTCAAATGTGAATCATTATGTGGTATTCTATTTGACTTTTACTAGTATTTCATCCACACTTACACGATCGGAAAAATATCCTTTTGAAAGATGTACATTTTAAACATAAAAACTTATTATTTCATAATAATGTATAATCGCTGATAAATAAATGTGAGTGAAAAAAATTTTATATCGTTAATATTTAATCTGACTTGAATCCAGTATTTGATCAATGGAACGCGCTTACGCTATCGGAAAAATCTTCTTTAAAAAGAACTCGTTTCATCTTTTTCTGTCGCATAGAGTTGCGCGCGCAACGCTTCTCTGTCACTCTCAACGCTCGCACTGAAAACTTTACATCTAAAATCTATAGGCAACCATAATGCAATCAACTTTTTGATAAAGCAACCTAATACGGTTAGATTGTAAATTAAATAAGCTTTCATTTGATATATAATTTAATTAAATAACTGATGAGGGTATATTAATAACTCTTATACTCACCTGTTTATACCTGGCAACTCCACAGCTGCGCCGAGGGGAAAGTAGGCAACCTTTATTTTTCCAATTCCTTCGGGTATATTCTCTCAACTAATGCACAATTTTTATAAATAACCAATCGAGGAAGTTGATCGAATAAACTTAATTAGAAATTTAATTATTTAACATTATCTGGACCCGATTTAGCTAGGCAACCTATTTGCGATGTATCAATCTATGTTATCTAGCATATATTTTTATCTTTCATAAATAACAGATGAGGGAAGAAATTTCTAATACCGATTCTTAGACTATAAATGAATCCATTTTTTATTCGCATCAAACGCTAGCAAACCGTTCCGTTTCCAAGCGCGCATCATATATGCACTAACGAAACGGAACATCAATGCGCGCAGCACATTGAATGCAATCTATGCGCTCAATGCGTGAAACGGAACGAACTCCTAGCAACTACTACATCAAAGGTAAAAGGGCCTTGGCACATAAAAAAACTTAAGCAGTAAAATTTAAGCAGTAAGAAATCAACAGTATGGATTTGCTACCGCTTAGGGCCGTGCCTTAAGGCTCCTGGATGGTCACCGCGGCCATATTGGATTCTTAATTATCGAGGCGAGGAAAACACCCAATTTTGTTGTGCATGCCATTTTCAAATAAAAAGACATTTCAATAAAAAATCACGACAGATCGTTTCAGAACACTTCCGAAATTGGCCGAAAACTACCCTTTTCTCTCGACAATAAACAAACAGCCATAAAACGAAGCCTAAACATACGGGAAAAACAGCCGTTTAACGACTATCGAAAGGAGGTAAAAACGTTCCTTCCGCATGAAAATCTTACTTTTCGGCCAATTTTACGACTTTCACGAATACGTAGAGCACAAGCACAGAGCGAATAATAAAGAAATAGCATGCACAACAAAATAGGCTTGTCAACATGTCACTTTCCACGCCAATCCATGCCTTATAGTTCATTGGTTTGCAGGCGTGAGGCGCTGCACGATTCTTGACATGTCGGTAACATGTCAGCAGCGTACGCACACAGAGATGCTCTGTCTCCGTGACGACGCGCGCTCGGCTAACAATAGGTTCGGCGCGTCGTGCGAGCGAGAGAATATCCTTCCCTATTTCTCGCTCTGACTCTGATGCGTCGAGGCTACTAGATTGCTTTCTCGACGTGGCCCGGCGATCTGAAAAAGAGGGTACACGTCGAAAAGCGCAGATGTGCACGATACTTTAAGTCTGCAAGGGGAGAATCTCAGAGTATATAGATAAGATATTAGTTGATACTAAGCATTTGTTGCAAAGTTATAAACAAAAAAGGATTTCGGCGTTCCATATATACCCGTGCGGTAACATTCAATCCCGAAATGGTGTGTGGCAGCGCGGTAGGGCGTCTGCCTGCTAAAACGCTGGGCCGGATTTGTTCCCTGGTGCTTCCTTTTATTTTTTTTATTTTTTTTTATTATAAAGTAATAATTATTTAATTATTTCAAGAACAAAGGAGCATGTAAAAAATAATTTAATTTATAGTCAAAATGTATTGATTTTTTTAATAACATTCGAACACGACATAATACAGAAACGCACGCGTTTTGGGCACAAGACGATTCCGAAGAGGATGAGAAAGAAAATCGAAATGACCCGTCAATAATTTTTTTAATTAATTGTGAAAGTTGAAACAAAAATTTATGTTATAAGGTGTAAGATAATACTATTCTCCACTAATCACACCGTATGACTTAATATATTTGTGTAAGGGAAAATTAGTTACTAATTATTATCCTTCTCCTTACCTCCCTTATTAAACTCTTAACGTTATGTAAAAAATAATTAAATTTGGAAGTGTGTGTGTAATTGAATGATATGAATGTAATGATTTTTTACATAACGTTAAGAGTTTAATAAGGGAGGTGAGGAGCAAGGATAATAATTAGTAACTAATTTTCCCTTACATAAATATATTAAGTCATACGGTGTGATTAGTGGAGAATAGTATTATCTTACACCTTATAACATAAATTTTTGTTTCAACTTTCACAATTAATTGAAAAAATTATTGACGGGTCATTTCGATTTTCTTTCTCATCCTCTTCGGAATCGTCTTGTGCCCAAAACGCGTGCGTTTCTGTATTATGTCGTGTTCGAATGTTATTAAAAAAATCAATACATTTTGACTATAAATTAAATTATTTTTTACATGCTCCTTTGTTCTTGAAATAATTAAATAATTATTACTTTATAATAAAAAAAAATAAAAAAAATAAAAGGAAGCACCAGGGAACAAATCCGGCCCAGCGTCTTAGCAGGCAGACGCCCTACCGCGCTGCCACACACCATTTCGGGATTGAATGTTACCGCACGGGTATATATGGAACGCTAAAATCCTTTTTTGTTTAGATATAACTTTGCAACAAATGCTTAGTATCAACTAATATCTTATCTATATACTCTAAGATTCTCCCCTTGCAGACTTAAAGTATCGTGCACATCTGCGCTTTTCGACGTGTACCCTCTTTTTCAGATCGCCGGGCCACGTCGAGAAAGCAATCTAGTAGCCTCGACGCATCAGAGTCAGAGCAAGAAGGAGAGAAGGATATTCTCTCGCTCGCACGACGCGCCGAACCTATTGTTAGCCGAGCGCGCGTCGTCAGTCGTCACACGGAGACAGAGCATGTTTGTGTGCATAAGTGGAGAGGGATGTGCTCAGCTCGGAATCGCACCACTTATCATGTGATACTCTGTAAGAGTCGTGCGACAAAGTTCTTATTTCTACCGCGGCTACCGCTGACAACTGTGTCGCTACCGTCAACGCAGAGTTCTCGGCTGACCATCCAGGAGCCTTAAGTTCTTGACTGTGATTTCTTAAGTTTTTCTATGTGCCAAGGCCTTAAGGCTGACGCTTACTGTCACTACTGTTTATACTGTGCCGCCGATCTGATGTATATTATGATTAGCAGATACTGTTGCATTTCTACAGACAGTTTGCTGATAATGTTTGCGATAAGCTGCTTAGAGTGTTTACCCCGACAATCTCGTCACCACTTACTTGCTGTTTATCGCTGGAGGGGTGTCAATAAGGCCGTTTTTTGGCCCACGTCAGAATCGCTCCAAACTGTGGTTTTTTTCTTTCTACCGATGTAGCTCACAACTTCCTAGAACCGTTTGCTGTTTGAGCAATTAGAGGCTGAGAACGGGCAACTTGAAATCTCAAAAATCAATTGAGTTTTTCACATGGTGGTAGTGCCGGTCTCATTTTAGCATGTCATTGTTGAGCTTCCATCACCATATGTTCTCAAAAACTACTAGAGTATGTGCTGCTTTAAATACGAAAGGGAGATCAGACCTTCATGCATTCAAGATAGAATCAAGCCTGGTATTTTGAACAGATTGCCATATTACTGAACAATCATACAATAGCATCCCTTGCGATGAATCGGACGATACTACTATAAGCCCAAACTTGATTTTAAGGAATTACATCATTTTGCGAATGCAATGTATATTCGAAATCACATACTGTGAAAAAATATTTGAATTCCAAACCTCAGTGAGGAGATGTAAAGAACATCTTCCGGAATGGACTTCTTTTTTATGGAATGCAATGCTCAGCTTCGCGGAGCATTGGTATCTTCATTCAGATTATTGTGTTCGGCTGCACAGTATGTACAACAAATAATCAATCGTTCCATTTTAATTAACAATTCATGCATTCCCAAAACAAGAACAGTACTGTGCACTATCCACACTTCCAGTAGCTTTGTTCTTTTGTTTTTCTTCCCGTCATTCGCTTGCCTTTATGAAATCAGGACCCAACGCATTAATTCTTCACCTCATTCAATTAACCCTCCGTAGTCACACCGGGTCAATTTGACACGAGCCTCAACTTTGCTCGTAAATATCTTGCGCGTAATTTGAAAATTAGCGGGCATGACGCCCTCTAGCTGTAGTTCCAAAAACAAAAAAAAATTTTTTTTAAACAAATTTTTCGCAAATTTTTTTTATATGTTAAAAATTCCTGAGGTCTTTCTTTTTTTATAGCAATCAATTTAGTAATACCGCAAGTGCATTCGAGAATTTTTTCAACACGATGGAAGACACCTTGGATAAATGGTCAAATGGCGAACGGTCAAAGTTCATCTCGGGTCAAAATGACCCAGAGTGACTTTCTTGTTTGAAAAAATAGGTGTGACTACGGAGGGTTAATGGTTTCTCATTAACGATAAAAGTAGTTTTGGAGAAAATATGGTGATGGAAGCTCAACAATGACATGCTGAAATGAGACCGGCACTATCACCATGTGAAAAACTCCATTGATTTTTTAGATTTCAAGTTGCCCGTCCTCAGCCTCTAATTGCTCGGACAGCAAACGGTTCTAGGAGGTTGTGAGCTACATTGGTAGAAAGAAAATACCACTGTTTTTGGAGCGATTTTGACGTGGACCAAAAAACTGCCTTATTGACACCCCTCCGTCATATAGTCTGCCGACAGATATTGGTGAATATCTGCTGGAATTCTGCTAACAATGTTTGCAATGATAAAGTTTGTTTCTTATCTACTGCTTTTCTGCAAACAAAATTTGTTGCCTACATCTGTCTCCACAGATATGGTTATTGGAGTATAAATATTGTGCGCCAAATACATAAAAAATATAAAATCGAAGATTAAACTAAATCGCCATTTACCGTCTAAGCTGGATCGTGGAGGATATTCTGTGGCTTATCTTAGGAAAAAAGGTCCTAAAAATATTTGCCCTAAACTGCTTTGTTTTCAAAATACAAGATGTCAAAGTTGTGAAAAAAACATGAACAAAAATCTGGAAAACGTTTAAAGATATTATTTAAATTTGGTATGTGTATGTACACCTGGTATTAAGTACCATTTTCCAATAAAACATTTTTAGATCCACCAGGGACGTGCGTCTTTGACACCCTGTATTTTGAAAATGAAACAGTTTAGGGCATACGTTTATAGGACCTTTTCTTTCTAAAACAACCCTAAGAGCAAAAAGTCGACTTCTACCGAAACTGACTTGGCAGAGAAGTCGACTTGTTTAAGAACGAAAGTCGACTTCAAGTCGACTTGAAGTCGGCGAATGTCTCAAAAACCGCCGATTAAAAGTCGACTTCCCGTCATAACAAAAAGTCGACTTCCCGTCACGACGAAAAGTCGACTTCCCGCCAACTTTTTTAACATCGATAAAATAAACCGCCGCGTATGTCTGGAGGTCGTACCTTGAAACGAGGTGAAAATTACAAAAGTGAACAGATTTTACTAGATTTTGATAAATAAAATCGTAGATACACTAATGAATTGCCTCACTTTTGTAATTTTTACCTCATCATTTCAAGATACACAATTAATCGACTCCCTGCTAGAGAAACTATCGGAAGTATCGGAGGAAGTCAACGGGAAGACAATGATGACGAGGACTGTGAATGACGACGACGACGACGTTTCGTGACGGTGGTCGATAGCGCGGCGCTTTACGACGTCTTATTGTGTCCTGTCTCGCGGCACGTATTCCTCGCGCTCGCGTAAGCTTTGCTCCTCGAGATTCGCCGCCATATTGATGATGCATGACGCGCCGTTTAAGGGGATCCTATCAAAGGCCCGAACTTCCTCGACGTCGGTAATGTAGACTAAAGCAAACGCCACCACGTAAGGTGGTGCCATTGGTGGTGACAACGCGAAACTCCGTACACATACACACACCACTGAATTGCTCACACGGACGCACGGTGGTGTAGAGAGACATATGCTATAGACGCGGCAACGCCGCGCGGAGTTGCCGCGTCTATGGATTCTTTAGCAATACGGCCTGAACCTGAAAATGCTTATCTGGCCGTCCGTAGCAGAAGGCAGTAAGTAACGTATCAAGGCTAATATAAACACCCGCTTTTTATAAATTACATATATTCTTATGCATACATGTGCGTATATATATATAATATGTACATACCTAATTATTATGTGTATGTTTATAATTGTCTGATGACAAATAATAACAGTAGCATAATTGAGAATGTGAATTAGTATACATAGTATGTATTCGCGCGGGTACTTATATATTAGACTTGGCAATTTACTGCATCTCTTGCACCTTTAAGGTAGCTGTCTCGTCAGGGCATGTATTAGATAAAGTGTTCGATTTCGGATTTTATATCAAATTATATGATCAGCTTTGCAGTCGATTTTTTCTGTGGCTCCTTACCGACTATTTACTCTAGAAAATCGATCTCGAAAATCACAAATTTTGCATTACTTCATATACAGACGGCCAGAAAAAGAAGGCTCTATCACGGTTTCAATCACATATTTTCGCATTTTTCGATTAGATGAAGTGAGAAAAAACATTGCTTTTTGTACATTAGATTTCGAAGAATCCGATGCAACCATAAAATATATACTTTACCGGAGATTTCGCTGCTAATTTTTTAGTTTATTTTAGTGAAAATGCGGTAATCGAGCAGACATTTTTTGGTCGAGGTGAGGTTGGGAAGACTTGGAAACGCCGCTGGCTAATTACTGTAGTTGCAGGTTATGGGGCTCGTCTTTCTTAGCCGAATTGGATAGTGATTGACACCCCTGTCATGCATTTAGAAACACCCTTTCTCAGTAATTGTCAAAATTCAATCGACAAGGAGATGTAACCTCACTTGTAACTTTTCTCGACGACTCGCATGATCAGCTGATCAAAACGAAGTCAAATGAGAAAAATCACAGAATTTGGAAAAAGTAACATACTTTGTCACGTATGAAATTTTACACCATAATTCATAGAATTATTTTTCCCTTAGCAAAAATTGCCTGAAATATATTTCTGAACGTGAAAATCTACAAACAGTCACATGACTAGCACTTAGCGAGACAGCTACCTTAATAATTTTTTTCTTGTAATGTAAATGAATGATGTAAAACTCTTTCAAAGGATCTATCCATTCTTGATGGAGTAAAATAATAACTTTTATAACAAATGCAATAAATATTAAATTTATAGTATTGATTTATATAACTAATTTTATTGCTTCCTCGTAGAGGAAGCTTTGTTTTCGTGAATTTCGTATATGAACCTTTGATTGCGTATAAAGTTGGGTCTAATCAACCAAATTTAAATGATTTATATATGAAATAGGGGTAGAAGAAACTAACGAAGAGATTGGTTTTTGAGTTTTTAATACCAATATGTTCAGAGTGTTCTAAAATGTCAAAATATCGCATTAAAATCGCATGTCTGTATGTGTGTATGTGCAGATTGTCCGTGATTGCTCTAACTTCCGCAAATATTGAGATATCGGGCTGTTTTTTTTTTTTTTAATTGATAGAGTATTATTCAGGGAAGGTTGGTATTAAATTTGGCGATGATCGGTAAAAGGGTTCTTTTTTAAAAAAATTTTGAATTTTTTTAGAAATGTCCGTGGTTGCTCAAACTTCTGCTTTGGAGATATCGATCTATTTCTAATTTTATTATATTTTTCAGTCTTTTCTATCCCTATTTCATATATAATTTTTTAAGATTTGGTTGATTGGACCCAGCTTTATACGCGATCAAAGGTCCATAATTTTGATCGCATATAAAGCTAAGTCTAATTAACCGAATTTAAAAGAATTATATATGAAATAGGGGTAGAAAAGACCGAAGTAAAAATTGTTTTTTGAGTTTTCAATGCCAATGTGTTGCTTATGTTAAAAAACGTCGAATTTAAATTTTTTGAGGATCGGTTTTGAAAATTGGCTATCCATCAAATAACTTAGGGTAGATTGAGGCGAATCGGATTAATATAAGTTGTAAGACAATTTTCGTTAGTATTTTATTTTAAACGGGCAATTTTATCGTGCTAATTAGTAATCCGATTTGCCTCGGTCTACCCTATACATTTTTTAGGCAAAAATTGGTAACCCTTTCACTAATCTTCGCTAAATTCGAAACAACCTCCCTTTAATGATACCTTATATATAAAATTACGTGTATAATTTGTACACTTTTTAGGCAAAAATTCGTAACCCCTTCACCGATCATTGCCAAATTCAACACCAATCTATCTTTAATAATACTTTATCCCTAAAAAAAGACTTGCATGATTTCCAATCAATTACAATTTTTAAATATCTTTTTGACGTATTAAATTATTAATAAAATATACCTGTATAAAAATATACCTCAGTCTTAGCATCAGGAACAGTATAGATAACAAACTGAATAAAAATCTTAATTATTATAACATAATCCCAGTAAACCAGTTTGTAACTGTTATGTAACTTAGGGAGCACATGGAAAGAACAACTTTTCATTAGTACCTATACTTTACTCCTGTAAAAGGATTTTGCGATCCATAAAGCCGTTTCAAAGAACGAACTTTGACAGATATATGTCGTACAGAGTAGATGCCTCGTTAGACAAGGACAGATATCTCTCGTATTATTCCTTTCTCTCCTATGTATGTAATTTGCATGCACCCATTTATTCTTCTCTCTCTCTCTCTCTCTCTCTCTTTCTCTCTCTCTCTCTCTCTCTCTCTCTCTCTCTCTCTCTCTCTCTCTCTCTCTCTCTCTCTCTCTCCCTCTCCCTCTCTTTCCCCCTCCCCCTTCCCCTCCCCCTCTCCCTCTCCCTCTCCCTCTCCCTCTCCCTCTCCCTCTCCCTCTCTCTCTCTCTCTCTCTCTCTCTCTCTCTCTCTCTCTCTGTGAGTATCATTGCTTGTCTATTCTCTTTGCTCCTGCTTTAAGCGAATTTATTTCCTGCCGTAAGCCGCCTTCGGGCCATTTTGTTGCAGGTATTAGCAGGTTTTTTGTTGCTTGTCACGTGCTATCATTATCTTTCTGGTGCTTGCTACCTAATTAGAAGCATTTCTGTGGCAAATATCATCGCTTGTTCTAACCTAATTCTTGGCTGTTCCTGTGGAAGACGTTGATCTCAGCTGCGCATGCGCCTATCGTTGCCGATCTTCCCTATCTACATGCTATTTTCTGATCTAAGTGACGGCTGACTCTGCGATATTTCTTGTGATCTATACGGAACACTCTGATCGCGGATCGATACTACAGAACTCTACTTTTAAGTGATTAAGCGATTGTAGATAACACATGCAGCGTACGTGTGTTAAGTGTACTAAACGGATTGCTGGTGAATCTGTTTCATGTGCTGAGTGTCATAGAGCATTTCATCCGGGTTGTGTCAAAGCTTATGTAGGTACGAAGTCCGCTAGTGCTTGTTGTGAATTACAATTTTTAAATATGCCATTTACTAAAGTATCTAACATTGTTGATGCCTCGCTTGGCGGTGCACGTATGCATTCCACTACGCATGACACTATGCATAATACTATACAAGACTCTACCAATGATCTTTTGCGTGAATTGATTGTTAAGTTTTCCGCTTTTATGGACGGTCAGCAACGTACTAACAAAGAACTAAGTGATAAACTTAATCACTTGAATCGGCTTGCTGACACCGTTAGTCAGAATAGTCAGCGCATTGCCAAATTGGAGCAGGATAACGCTGAACTTATTCGCGAAATTCACGATTTAAAATCTGCTCAGCCATTTCAGGGAACTCATGGGGGAAATGAGTTAATCATTTCGGGTTTACCATTGGCGTTATCTGTTGCTCCATCTGAGCTTGCCAGGAATGTGCTAAAGGCATTGGACGTTCCTGACTTGTCTTGCCATATTCTCGGTGTCAGAACTGTTAAGAAGGCACTGTCGGCGATTTCCACTGTTGCTGCATCTTGGATATGGTTATTTCAAAAAAGCGGGCAAAGGGTGTTCTCAAATGTAAGGACGTATGCGGTGGTAACTCAGATCGTTACATTTATGTAAACGAGTTGTTATCCAAGAGCACTTACGACATGTTACAACGGGCTAAGAGTGTTGCTAAAGAGAGGTCGTATAAGTATGTCTGGGTAAGAAATGGTCAAATATGTGTTAGGTCTTCTGATGGTCGACCTGTTATTCATATTGATTCCGACACTGATCTAGCTAAGCTTATCTGACTGGTCCGACCGGCTCATTCCTTGTTCTTTGATCGTTCGGCTTAATCAACATGTAATTCTTCTGGGATACGTTTTGCTGAACTCAACGCTTATTCCTTTGTGGACATGTCGACTTGCTTGCACGTGAAATTGGATAACATTGTTTCTGGTATAGAACTTCTAGTGCTTTCATTCCTTATTATTAGTTCATAAATTGCGCTGCGCCTTAGTTCTTAGTTTTACATACATTATTTAGTTCTCTTTGGTAATACTGCTCCTTATCTTATTTTTTTTCATTGTACTTATTATTAGTTAAGTTGCGTTAGATCTTAGTTTTTTTTTACAGGGTATATTATTGAGATTGCTGCTGCTTGCCTTATGAGAGAGAGCATGCACATCATACTAACTTCTGACCGCTATATTTCGCTTTTGTTTACATCTCATTGTATCTCTGCATCTTGTAACTGCTATATTATTGTAATTGCGATATTATTGTAACTGCTATATTACTTTTTTGCCCTTTAGCCTTTGCTTGGGCATAATAAATTATCTCTCTCTCTCTCTCTTTCTCTCTCTCTCTCTCTCTCTCTCTCTCTCTCTCTCTCTCTCTCTCTCTCTCTCTCTCTCTCTCTCTCTCTCTCTCTCTCTCTCTCTCTCTCTCTCTCTCTCTCTCTCTTTTTTCCCACCCGATCTATTGAATTCATTTTACGTTTCTGTTTCTAACGCTCAGTTGCCATGTTCATATGCTGACTTCATTTCTGCCATTGCACTGGTTACTCGTCCATCTCAATGTCCAGAATTTGTGTTCTCTGCTGTTACACCTTGCACGATTTTTAAGCTCATTTCTATGGGACCACATCATTCGTATGCGTCGGGTTCCGATAGAATTCCGCTTTATATTTTACGTATCGCTTGGCCAACGATTTCATCGTATCTAACTACCTTATTTAACTGCTCATTAGAAACTTCCTCATTTCCGTCTTTGTGGAAACAAGCGCTTATCCGCCCTCTTTCGAAAATTCGCATTCCGTCATCTCCGTCTGATACGAGACTGATAGCCATTGCCTGAACTTTCTAAAGTCCTTGAAAGGATTGTTGCCTCACAGATTACCGACTACTTAATCGAGCATGATCTCTTAAATCCAAGACAGTCTGCTTATCGACCATGCCATAACACTCAGTCTGCACTACTTCGCATTTGTGATGATATCAAGGAGGGAATTGACAACAGGTTTGTCACAATCATGATTCTCTTTGATTTCAGCAAGGCATTTGATACTGTTCCACATCTTCGCCTACTCACTAAACTTAAGGCGATCGGTTTCTCTGACGCCGTTCTTACATGGATCTTTTCATACTTGACTGGTCGTTCTCAGGCGGTGGTAGATGATTCTGGCAAGCTTTCTGATTGGCTATCTACGTCGTCGGGCGTCCCACAGGGTTCCGTGCTTGGTCCACTTTTATTCTCTCTCTTTATTAACGATATTGGTGGCGTCTTGTCACATGCATCACATATGATGTTTGCCGATGACATTCAAATTTATCTATCATGCTCACCGGCTGACATTCTTCATGGATTAGAGTTAATTTCTAAGGATGCGAACGCTATATTTAATTATGCTGAGTCTAATGGCCTTAAACTGAATCCTGCCAAATCAAAGGTGATTATTTATGGTAGTAAAGCATACGTTAGGCATATTGACGTTTGTCTTCTACCGCCTATTACTGTAAACCAGGTACCTCTTCCTTTTGTAAGTGAAGTGAGGAATTTGGGCGTTATGTTCACGTCTACTCTCTCTTGGAAGAAACATATTCTGCATGTCTCACAGCAAGTCCATCATGCACTATATAAACTAAAATTTAATAGAAACTCTCTTTCCACTGAATTAAGAATCAAATTAGTTACAGCATTAATTATACCTCATATTGACTATTGCTGTCTTGTCTATCATGGCCTGAGCAATGAGTTGAATACTAAATTGCAAAGACTTGTAAATTGCTGTATTCGGTTTATTTATGATATCAGAAGTGATGAACATATAACGCCATACAGACATCGACGCTGGCTCTCTGTTGAAAAAAAGAGGCTTTATTTTCTCGGTTGTCAAATGTATCGTATCCTTTTCTTACAATCTCCTTCTTACCTTAGTGAGCTTTTCACTCTTCCTGACCCGTCGTTAAGGAGTTCTGACCGTCTTGGTGCCTCATCGCAAACCTTTCATATCCCGACTTGTAGAACTGCCACATATATGCACTCCTTTCGTCTTTCCTCAATTCGTTTTTGACATACTCTTCCTACTAGTATAACATCTGCATCTTCCATCGCATCTTTTAAAAACTTTCTTCATTTATTTTTGCTTGCCTCTGAATCTGGCTAATAATCTGGCTGATGCTTTAGCCTTTTTGCGTCGACTATACAGTGCAATGATACCATTGCGTGCGTAATTCTAAGTTAGTTATTAAGCCTTACATTTTTGCCTATATTTCGTTACTTACCAGTTTTTGCTCTGCGTATCATGATATTTCCCGCTACTTATTTTTAGTACTATATCTTGTTACTATTGTATTATATTGTTTTATTTGCTTTTATTGCACCTTTGCCCTTTAGCTCATGCTTGGGCATAAATAAACGTAATCAATCAATCAATCAATCAATCAATCAATCAATCAATCAATCAATCAATCAATCAATCAATCAATCAATCAATCAATCAATCAATCGCTCGCTCTCACTCTCTCACTCTCTCACTCTCTCACTCTCTCACTCTCTCACTCTCTCACTCTCTCACTCTCTCACTCTCTCACTCTCTCACTCTCTCTAAGTAAGTAGAAATACATCGTACGTTGCATTGCTCCTGAGAAAGGGCTTTAGCTGCAGTAATCTTCCCTTCGGGGGTCTTTATTTCAGTGTATCCCTGTTCTTGGGTTAACTCTGCTAAAGTATGAGTAAATAACTCCGCTTTTGATCGAAGAATTTGGTCATCCGGAAGGGATATATATAGGCTAACCTCAAAATCGAGTGTGCTCACTCCATGCGGCAATGAGTCGAGTCGATGATGGAGGATGTGGCGGTGCGGGGAAGGAGACGGATGCAAGAGAATGCGCTAAGTGCCATAGAACTGTGAGCAGTCCGGTAATGTGTGATGTGTGCGATATGGCGTATCATCCTGGATGTGCGAAAGAAAAGAAGATTCTTAATGCAGCCGGAGAGTTGATATGCTGTAAGAGTGGAATTGGAGGTGTTCAAAATAGAGGAGTTAGGTCAGGTTCTCTTCTCAATAAAGGAAATAAGAAAGATGATGAGTTAAAGCAAGATAAAAGTAATAAAGGATACAATAAAGAGGATAGAAGTGGTAAAGAAAATAATGATATGAATCAGAAACTTGATGGAATGGTAAAAATGCTTGCACAGATTAATGAGAAACAGATTTCTGAAGAACGTATCAAGCGATGGATCCGAGAGGTTATGAAGGATGAACTTAATGAATTAATAAGAGAAAATGCTAAGTTATTAAACGAGGTAAAAATGTTGAGACAGGAAAGATTAAGCACAGAAAAACATAAGTCGGGTTATGTAAGTTACGCAGACAAAGTAAGGAATGTGCGGAGTGATGAAGTAATAATAGTAAAACCTTTAGTTGAACAACAATGTGAAGAAACAAAGAAAGACATTAAAAAGCATGTAGATGTTGCAAAATTAGGAATTAGTGTTAATAAGGTTAAGAAAGGGAATAATGGATCAATTATTATTGGATGTGAAAAAAGTAAAGATAAAGATTGTTTAAAACAGAATATAGAGAAAGTAGTAGGAAAACAGTATAAAATCGAAGTGCCGTCATTAAAAAAGCCAAAATTAAAGATAGTTGGAATAGATAAGGATGATTGTAAAAAAGACGACGAAAGTTTGATAAATATAATTGTAAGACAGAACGAAGATAAATTAGGAATGCAAGGAAAAAATTCAGAATTAAGAATATTACGTAGAATAAATAACGTTAAATATGGAGATATGTCGATTATAGTGGAGGTCAGCGCTAGTTGGTATGAGGCAATATTGAGAACAGAAAGATTAAACATTAATTGGAATAAATGTAGAGTTACTGATTTTGTAGGAGTGCTGAGATGTTATAAATGCTGGGGGTTCTGGCATATGGCGAAAGAGTGCAAGAAGGAGGAAACGTGTCTACACTGTGCGGGGAGCCACGAATCAGAGAGATGTGTGATGAAAGATAAAATGAATGAAATTAAATGCGTTAATTGTATAGCAAGAAATAAGTTCATCAAGGAAGGTAAACTAGATATTAATCACAGAGCGACGGATAAAGGCTGTCCATGTTATGTGAGTGCTCTTGAAAAAGAGAGACAGAAAACGAAATACGAAAGCGAGTATTGACAACAGGGTAATGGAGTAGACCAGACAAATAAAGATATAATGAATAATTTAATAGTCTTAAATATACAAGGTTTATTACGTCACTATGAAGAAATAGTACATTTTATAATTAAAGAGAAGCCCAGTATATGCTGTCTGACTGAAACACATATAGGATGTGAGGTGGAGAACAGTGAAATAGAAATACCTGGATATAATATAGTGAGATGTAACTCTAAGTCAAGAAGAACTGGAGGGGTTATAATATATCTGAAAAGGTATATTAAGTATGAAATAATGGATAATAGGGAATGTGGATTGAATCTGTGGACAGCTACATTAAATTGTATTATTGGTAATGTTAAGAAGTGTATTACGACCGTGTATCACTCACCCGGAGCTAGTGATGCAGATTTTTTGAGACTCCTTGAGGAATTATGTGATAAAATAATCTCACGTCATAGTATAGTAGTAGGCGACTTTAATATTGATTTAATGAAGGAAAGTGTGTACAAAAAACGGATAAATGAAATCATGCAGGGTCTAGGATATAAGCAATATGTAAAGGAACCAACAAGAATTACTCAAACATCGCGAACGCTAATAGATCATGTTTATGCTAATGAAAAGGTAATGTGTGAGGTGATACATACGCCGAGAATAACTGATCATGCCATAGTATGTGTTAAAGTTAAAGGGAACAAAGAAATATTAGGAAATACCGTTATTAGAAAAAGGAACATTAATAAAATCGATGTAGAGGCGTTTAGTTATTTATTACGTAATGCGAGAAGAGACTATAAACATAGTAATATGACAATATGTGATATAGATGTTAAGGCAGACTGGCTAGTACGCGTAATAAGTGATGCGGTTAATGAGTTGGCGCCGATAGAAGAAAAGATTGTGCAGATAAAATGGTTGCACAATAAATGGTTTAATGGAGACATATTGGAAGCAATTAAGGAGAGGGATAAGAAATATAAAGAGGCCATAGAAAGTAGAAATCCGGAGATGTGGACGGATTTTAAAAGGTGTAGAAACAGAGTCGTTAAACTAATCAGAGATAGAAAAAACGGAATACTTGTTTGATCAAATTGACACATTTAAAGGTGACTCATATAAGTTATGGAAAGCAGTTAAGACTAATATATTGAAATCTAGTAAAAATACTGAATATGGAGTAGGTATACTAATAGACGGAATAAGATATGAAAATGATTTAGTGATAGCTGATAAACTAAATAAATATTTTATTGAAAGTATTGATGAAATTGTTGAAAGTATAGAAATAGGGGATGAAAAGTTTTGTGACTACTTAGGTAATAAGAGAGAAGGTGTGATGGAGAGTTTTGAGGAAGTAACAAATGATGAATTATCAAAGATAGTTAGAGAGTTAAAACGTAAAAGTGGGACGGATGAGGGTATTAGTACGATAGTTTTACAATGGGCATATGAAACAATGAATGGAATATTTTTGGAAGTTTGCAATATGTCTCTAGCCAAAGGGGTCTTTCCGTCGGAGTGGAAATGTTCTACTGTTGTACCGATACCTAAAGTAACAGGATCAAATGATGCGAAAAATTTGCGACCGATTAATATGTTGCCAATGTATGAGAAGGTATTAGAAACCGTAGTAAAATCGCGATTAGATAAATTCTGTGAGGAGCACAATATTATTACCGATTGCCAATCGGGTTTCAGAAATAGCTACTCATGTGAAACTGCGTTACAAAGTGTAATATCTGAGTGGAAATTAGCAATAAGTAAAGGTGATAAGATTGGAGTTGTTTTTCTGGACTATCGTAGAGCATTCGAGACAATAGATAGAAAGATATTAATTGCTAAATTGGAATTTCTTGGATTTGAAGGAACGGTTATCTCTTGGTTACAAGATTATGTGAATAATAGAGTACAAAAGGTAAAATATAAGAATTTAATGTCTGAAGCAAGGAAGGTAACAAATGGAGTACCCCAGGGATCAGTTCTTGGGCCTCTATTGTTTATATTATATATCAATGATATTGTAAACTTAATGATTCTTGGATGCAAAATTAGAATGTTTGCAGATGATACTATTGTATACTTTGAAAACTTAAGAATAGATACTATTGAATATGTTATTAATAAGCAACTGGAAAAAATATATGGTTGGTTATGTGCAAATAAGTTGAAATTGAATGGGGAAAAGAGCAAGTTTATGTTGCTAAGAAGTGGTAGATGCGAGGAAAACACGGAGTGTGATATAAAAATTGCGAACGAAAGATTGGAGCAAATAAATGAATACAAATATTTAGGTGTAATGGTAGATGAGGTATTGACATTTGAGAAGCATGTGCAATATGTTATTAAAAAGATGAGTGCTAAGACACAATTTATTAGGAGAGTGGGTGTCGACCTATCATTATATGCAAGAAGCGTATTGTATAAGGCAATTGTGGCACCACATATGGAATATTGCTCAACGGTATTTATAGGTTTGAGTAGAGTACAATTAGATAAGTTGCAAGTATGTCAAAATAGGGCAATTAGGTCAGTACTTAAATGTTCGATATATACCTCATGCGATGAAATGAGGAGTGTCCTAGGAATTATGAGCGTAGAAAAGAGAATTAAGTATAATGTATGTATATTTATGTATAAACTAGCTAATAGATTGTTACCGAGGGGGTTGTGTAATAAGATTGAGAAGGTAGGAGAGCGACATAAGTACAAAACAAGGCAAGTAAACCAATTACAAGTACAATTTAGAAAAACGCGAACAGGACAAAAAGATTTGTTTTATGATGGTATAAGGATTTATAATGAGTTGCCTGAGGAAATAAGAAACATCGATAATAATGTAAGCGAATTTAAAAGAAAATTGAAAGAAAAATGGACTTAAGTAAAGTGTATTGTGTGTATTGTATGATAGCTAAAAGCTAATAAATGTATTCATTCATTCATTCACTCTCTCACTCTCTCACTCTCTCACTCTCTCACTCTCTCACTCTCTCACTCTCTCACTCTCTCACTCTCTCACTCTCTCACTCTCTCACTCTCTCACTCTCTCACTCTCTCACTCTCTCACTCTCTCACTCTCTCACTCTCTCACTCTCTCACTCTCTCTCTCTCTCTCTCTCTCTCTCTCTCTCTCTCTCTCTCTCTCTCTCTCTCTCTCTCTCTCTCTCTCTCTCTCTCTCTCTCTCTCTCTCTCTCTCTCTCTCTCTCTCTCTCTCCTCTCTCTCTCTCTCTCCTCTCTCTCTCTCTCTCACTCTCTCACTCTCTCACTCTCTCACTCTCTCACTCTCTCACTCTCTCACTCTCTCACTCTCTCACTCTCTCACTCTCTCACTCTCTCACTCTCTCACTCTCTCACTCTCTCACTCTCTCACTCTCTCACTCTCTCACTCTCTCACTCTCTCACTCTCTCACTCTCTCACTCTCTCACTCTCTCACTCTCTCACTCTCTCACTCTCTCACTCTCTCACTCTCTCACTCTCTCACTCTCTCACTCTCTCACTCTCTCACTCTCTCACTCTCTCACTCTCTCACTCTCTCACTCTCTCACTCTCTCACTCTCTCACTCTCTCACTCTCTCACTCTCTCACTCTCTCACTCTCTCACTCTCTCACTCTCTCACTCTCTCACTCTCTCACTCTCTCACTCTCTCACTCTCTCACTCTCTCACTCTCTCACTCTCTCACTCTCTCACTCTCTCACTCTCTCACTCTCTCTCTCTCTCTCTCTCTCTCTCTCTCTCTCTCTCTCTCTCTCTCTCTCTCTCTCTCTCTCTCTCACTCTCTCACTCTCTCACTCTCTCTACTCTCTCACTCTCTCACTCTCTCACTCTCTCACTCTCTCTCTCTCTCTCTCTCTCTCTCTCTCTCTCTCTCTCTCTCTCTCTCTCTCTCTCTCTCTCTCTCTCTCTCTCTCTCTCTCTCTCTCTCTCTCTCTCCTCTCTCTCTCTCTCTCTCTCTCTCTCTCTCTCTCTCTCTCTCTCTCTCTCTCTCTCTCTCTCTCTCTCTCTCTCTCTCTCTCTCTCTCTCTCTCTCTCTCTCTCTCTCTCTCTCTCTCTCTCTCTCTCTCTCTCTCTCTCTCTCTCTCTCTCTCTCTCTCTCTCTCTCTCTCTCTCTCTCTCTCTCTCTCTCTCTCTCTCTCTCTCTCTCTCTCTCTCTTACGCTTCTGGTTCAGATGGCATTCCGCTGCATGTTCTGCGTATGGCCTGGCCTAGCATTTCATCATGGCTCACTACACTTTTCAATCATTCACTGGAGTCTTCCATGTTTCCTTCTGAGTGGAAGCGGGCCTTAATTCGCCCACTGTCTAAGATTCGCACTCCGTTGTCCCCGTCAGATACGCGACCGATTGCCAACTTGCCTGAACTTTCTAAAATCCTTGAAAGGATAGTTGCCGAACAGATCACCGCCTATCTAAATGAGCATAATATTCTGGATCCTAGACAATCGGCATATCGCTCTGGTCACAGCACGCAGTCTGCTCTTTTACGTGTATGTGATGATATCAGGG
This sequence comes from Temnothorax ravouxi, assembly GCA_030770255.1. NCBI lineage: Eukaryota > Metazoa > Arthropoda > Insecta > Hymenoptera > Formicidae > Temnothorax > Temnothorax ravouxi. The sequence goes on from JASTWP010000794.1 coordinate 94,188, forward strand.
AGGCGATTGATAAGCGACTTGTTACCATTATGATCCTGTTCGACTTCAGCAAGGCGTTTGACACGATCTCGCATCTTCATCTACTCATCAAGCTGGCAAAAGTTGGTTTTTCTGCTGACGTGATTGCCTGGATCTTCTGGTACTTAACAGACCGCTCTCAGGCTGTGGTTGATGATGAGGGGAATTGCTCCAACTGGCTATCAATGTCCCTGGGTGTTCCTCAGGGTTTGGTGCTAGGTCCTCTGCTGTTCTCCCTTTTCATTAACGACATCAGCAAGGCTCTGTCTCACTCAAACCACATGCTTTTTGCTGACGACTTGCAGATATATTTCTCAAGTCCACCTGCTGATATTATTCGCGGCCTTGAGTTGATTTCCAGTGATGCCTGCGCCATTTTTGAATATGCTACTGCAAACGGCTTTAAACTTAATCTTGCTAAATCCAATTTCATCATTTTTGGCAGTCAGACTCATGTTAGTAATATCGACACTACCACTCTACCACCGATAGTTATTAACCAAATGCCTCTCCCTTTTGCTAGCGACGTGAAAAACTTGGGTGTAATCTTAATGTCCAACCTATCATGGAAGAGGCATGTCCTACATGTCTCACAGAAAGTTCACCACGCTCTGTACAAGCTTAAATTTAACAAGAACTCTCTGCCTACTGCACTTAGAATCAAACTTGTCACTACTCTTGTCTTACCACATATTGATTATTGCTGCCTTGTTTATCATGGTTTAAGTGGCAAGTTGGATACTAAATTGCAGAGACTTGTTAATTGCTGCATAAGATTTATTTTTAATCTCAGGCGAGATGAGCATATCACTCCTTTCAGGCGTCGTTTGGGGTGGCTTTCGGTCAGAAACAGAAGGGTCTACTTTCTTGGCTGCCAAACCTACCGTGTTCTCTATGCACAATCTCCTTCCTATCTTCAGGAACTTTTCACTCTTCCTGATTCAGCCTTGAGAAGATCTGACCGCTTGGCCTCATCCTCTCTTACATTTCATATTCCTCTCCATAGAACCGTTACCTACCGCAATTCTTTCCGACTCTCCGCAATGTACTCTTGGCACTCTCTCCCTGATAATATCAAATCTGCGTCTTCTCTTGGCTCTTTTAAGAACCTCCTTCGTCCGTATTTATTTGCATTGGAGTCTGACTGATATTGCATGCTTTCTGTTCGCTGCTTACTGTTCGGCACATTTGCGAGTATGTGTCCTTCTATGTTGAATATTCACCCTAGATTAGTATTATGAATTATGTTTCAGCTTTATAGCAATACTTGTAAGCAATTTTATTATTATGCTCTGATATTTGCGTCGTTGAACTGTTAGCTCTAAGATTAGTATTAAGATTTTTAGTCTAAGTTTATTTGTGATACTTCGTATATGATTGCGTTTTGTATTCTGTTCATGCTCTTACTCCTACTTTGCCCTTTAGCCTACGCTTGGGCATAATAAAAAATCAATCAATCAATCTCTCTCTCTCTCTCTCTCTCTCTCTCTCTCTCTCTCTCTCTCTCTCTCTCTCTCTCTCTCTCTCTCTCTCTCTCTCTCTCTCTCTCTCTCTCTCTCTCTCTCTCTCTCTCTCTCTCTCTCTTTCTCTCCCTCTCTCTTCTCTCTCTCTCTCTCTCTCTCTCTCTCTCTCTCTCTCTCTCTCTCTCTCTCTCTCTCTCTCTCTCTCTCTCTCTCTCTCTCTCTCTCTCTCTCTCTCTCTCTCTCTCTCTCTCTCTCTTTCTTTCTCTCTCCCTTTCATCGGTTCTCAGCTCATCGATCGCGTGTCGTCTGCTGCATCGCGGATCTCTTGTACGTCGGATATTATCATTTCTGGCATTCCTTGTTCTCTCACCATGTCATCTGGGGAGCTGGTTGGAAGTGTTTTTCGTGCGCTCGGAGTGCCCCAGTTGATTTCTGACGTTCTGGAGATCCGTGATGTAGCGGTGCGCGATAATACTGCGTCTGGATCTGTTTCGGCCATCGGTCAGGCTGGCACATCTGGTCGCATGAAATCATTAATAGTAGCACTCAAATCGTGTGAGATTCGCGACCACATTCTAAAGGTAAAGCGCGGCAAGCCTCGACTTACGACAAATGAGGTTTTTTCGACGAGCATCTCCGGCAGCATTCTTGTCAATGAATTGCTGCCGTCTCTTACTTACAAGTTGTTGCGTCAAGCGAGGGTCAGGGCAAGGCAGTTATCGTTTAAGCACGTGTGGTGCAGAGACGGACGGATTTTCGTCCGTAAGGATCAAGGTCTGCCTTCCATTTCCATATCCACTGAGGCTGATCTAGCGAAGCTTCAATAACTTGCCTTCACTCGCGTATCTCGTGCGACTTGACATGAATTGCTGAATACCATTTGTTATGAGCGGATGGAGAGAGCACTGTATATACTTAGTTGTCGACTCTAAAATAAGTTTTGTCTTAAGCTCTTATGGCATAATTCCTGTTGTGACGATACGCGTAGTCGTCACTAGTGCTACGGCCCTGGCGGCCATCTCGCACTCCGGTGCCCGAGCGGTAGGGCAACCGAGCGGTGGGGCAGCCCCCACCGCCCGCACTCGGGGTATAAATAGGGGACTCGAGCCGACTCGAGTGACCAGTCCTGTCCGGCTCCTGCTCCTATCAAGACCGCTCTCCGAGACCGCTTCTCTAGGTTGGGTGCCCCCAACCTCGTCCTCCGTACAGGGAACGGGTGCCCCCGTTCTCACCTGGGTGCCCCCAGGGTACGGGCCTCCCCAGCTGGGTGCCCCTGGTTGGTATTACCTGCCCTTTCCTGCCTCTGGGTCGGGCGCCCCCGACCCTTTCCGCCGTACGGAAGACGGGTGCCCCGTCTTCAAGCCGGGTGCCCCCGGTGTACGGGCCGCTCAGTCGGGCGCCCCCGACTGAGCTCCTGACCGTCCCACCTGATAGATGTAAGCCGCGCCTCCGTCCGCGAATCTGTAAGGCCACCGGGCCTCCGTACCTATTCGTAAATCCGTTGTGAACCCGTCTACTCAAGGCAACCGCGTGCCTCCGTACTTGTCCGCAAATCTGACCCTGCACCGGCCCCCTACACGTACACAGCGGCTCAGCGGAGCAACACACACACACGCACCTACACGTACGCTCTCCATACTTTCTGTATTAAATAGCTAATAAGAATAAAGAATATTTTGTGAAACAACCAGTGTCTCCACGTTTTCTCACCCTGGCCTGGCGAGCGAATTCCGAGCGAGAAAACGCGACCGTTACACTGTGATTTGTCCCCTGCTTGCGAATTTTGGTTTATATCCATTGTTTCCTCGTGTCATCCCGGGGAGGACGAGCAGCTTGCTTTAATCTTGTATTTTGTTTTCTCTTCTATGCACGCCTCGTCCTTCGCCGCGAGTGTTTCACCTGTTTTCTATTAGTTTTACTAGTAATCGGCATTGATCTTTGTCACGTGGCATTCTTTGCGGAGACGTGAGCCTAATCTATTAATCTTTTCTCTGATTTTTATTCCTTATTATTTTCCATTTTTGCTTTTATGCTTACGCTCCTATGCTCACGCCACGTCCTTCGCCAGGGATAGTTACCTGTTTGTCTTATCTCTATTTTTATATACTGCCGAATGCACGTCGACAACAGCCACATTGTACTTCATATTCTTGTTTATATTTTGTTTGTATATTTATTTGTTTTTTCACGAATTGCCTAAAACCTTGGCTATGGCATAATAAAGAATCAATCAAATCAATCAATCCCTCTCCCTCTCTCCATCCCTGTCCCTCTCTCTCTTATTGTTAGTACACTGGGTAGCGTACACTTAGTATGGTAAAATCAGGATTTTTTTTGGAAGTGTGGTGTTAGGATTTTAGGGTATATTTGAAGAAAGAAAAACGGTAATGTTATTTAGGACAAGAAACTCTATTTATTATTTCGTTGATAAAATGTTGGGAAATATAAACGAAAATACATATATATAAATGAAATATATTATGTGATATATTATTTTTTTTATTGTTACTGTCGAAAGTAAATAATATATTACATAAAACCAGTATAATGCAATTGAACATAGATATACATACACACGCACACGCATACGCAATCGCACATACATATGCATACGCACATACATATTATTTTTATTATTTTTTCTGTGGGCCCCAGGCCCCGTCCACGATGACGATATCACGGACATGGGACGTCTCCAGGATCATGCTCCAATTACTTTGTACTAACAATAAGAATAATTCTGCATATTTTTTTTATTTTGTGCCTTTATATCATATGTATTTTTCAAGCATAGCAACCTCGCAAAAAATGTCTTTTTTTATTTCAATTTCTGTTTCAAAAAGAATGTTTTTTTTATATATATTTGCTTGTCATAGTGATTGAGATACGCGAGAACGCGCATAACGTGCAGTTTACGTCAAAGCGGCTGTTCGCGAGCGATATGTTTCGTCGACGGATGATTAGCTAATTATGATTGTATACAGAATACTGGATATTTGCGTAAAGTATCGTTGCCTCGCGAATAAAGTCGAAGGACCGTCGAGAAGAAGAAGCTCTCGCGGTGCTTTCATTTCTCTTCCGAGTGCGCTTCAATTTTTTATCCGTTTTCGCCCTCGTCTTTGTTTCCATTGTTAGTATATGCGACAGCCGTTACTGCACTCCATGAAGGGTATCATTGATTTATCGAATAATACATAAGCAAAAGAGATGTCTTTCCTTGTGATTAGAAATCCAAACAGATTATTTCGAGAATCATAAAAAAATTGTATTGTGTTACTTTCTTTCCATCGCGGCGAGTACCTAATCGTTTTTATACATTTATAGTTTACAAGTATACATAGTACTTGAAAAGAAAGGAAAAAGGTGATCGTCGCGTTTTTTTTCACAGAGACGGGCAAACGTGAAACTGTGTTATTCACGTTGCCCGACTAAATCAAACTCGGATGCTATAAGTATCTAGTTTTTATCCATCGGGACTTTAGGATGCCGCGAATGCTGATATCAAGAATAATTATGATTTATCTTAGTGGAGTACGTACATCTTTTCGGCTTAGAAACGAAGACGATGACGACGATGACGATCAAACGAACGCTTCCGTTCTTGTCCCAAAATTGTTTTCGTTTTCTCTTGTAGCGAACGTTTCGAGGAATTTGCTTATATACGACGGTTTGTTAGCATATGTCTCGCGGTAATTAACGATTATACGGAGCCGTCATATTTTCCACAACGCGTAGGGAAAAAATTGAATGGTTTCTGTTGTAATAAGCAATTCCTATTTCACGTTCGTTGGACTGTGGTATTTGTCACGTACGTGCTCTGTAACTGATCAGCACGTCAAGATGCGTCTGCTTTTGGGGAATGTGGGAAACATACCGCTTCACCGGACTCACTCTCTGTAACGCTCTCGAACGACTCTGACGTTCCGTTTGCTCTTTGAATAAAAGAACAAGTTATATTATACTTGTCGCTCTATCTACCTATCCTACCGTCTCTCATCACTATCCTGCTTGTATCATCAAATAATATTAACAACAGTTTCTAATATGTATTCTTTCAAACTTGCTTTCCTCTTTTTGAAAATTTACACCAAGAGAAAAACTTCAGAGAACCCACCGACTTCACACAAACAACACCAAGAGAAAAAATCAATATAAAGTAATATGTAACAAATTACATATTACTTTATATTGATTTTTTAACATCTTTATTTCTTAAAAAGGAAACGAAAACCGTAGAAGACAATTAAAATACATAAAAAAAAAGGATACATAAAAAAAGATACATAAAAAAAAAGGATTTGATTTTAAAATATCTTTAGTTTCAACGTGGAAACCTTGAAATGAAATTATATTGCTCGATTTTTCTGATAAGAATTTCGAGTAATTTCAAATTTTTTTACTTGGTTGTACTGTACAAAGAGCTCAAGTACGCAATATAATCTCATTTCAAGGTTTCCACGTTGAAACTAAAGATATTTTAAAATCAAATCCTTTTTTTTTATGTATCACAACTGTTACAAGTGTATACCGAGCTGCGTGGCGGTATTGTGCCTTTATATTGCATTATAATTCCTTTAGTTTCAGCGTGGAAACCTTGAAATGGCATACATTTTTCTGATAAGAATTTCAAGGAATTCCAACGTTTTTTACTTGGTTGCACTGTACGAAGAGCTCAAGTACGCAATATAATGTCATTTCAAGGTTTCTACGTTGAAACTAAAGATATTTTAAAATCAAATCCTTTTTTTATGTATCACAGCTGTTATAAGTGTATACCGAGCTGCGTGGCGGTAAGTATTGTGCCTTTATATTGCATTATAATTCCTTTAGTTTCAGCGTGGAAACCTTGAAATGACATATTGCTACATTTTTCTGATAAGAATTTCAAGTAATTCCAACGTTTTTATTTGGTTGCACTGTACGAAGAGTTGAAGTAAGTTTAACGCAATATAATCTCATTTCAAGGTTTCCACGTTGAAACTAAAGATATTTTAAAATCAAATCCTTTTTTTTATGTATCACAGCTGTTACAAGTGTATACCGAGCTGCATGGCGGAAGCGTGCTCCTATATTGTGTTGTAATTCTTGATCTTTCAGCGTGGAAACCTTGAAATGACATATCGCTACATTTTTCTGATAAGAATTTCAAGTAATTCCAACGTTTTTTACTTGGTTGCACTGTACAAAGAGCTCAAGTACGCAATATAATGTCATTTCAAGGTTTCCACGTTGAAACTAAAAATATTTTAAAATAAAGAACATTTTTCTTTATATGTACTACTGGTTTTATTTATACTTTGTTTCACAAATTGTCAACATCAAGTATGTATGTCATCATGCGTGGCGGGAGTATGCTCCTATATGTTATAATTCTTGATCAAATCATTTTATGTAAATTGGGTAATACTGAAGGAGACGGGCTTCCTCTCCGATTTCGATGAAATTAGGCTTATTCGACGCGTTTTTGCATAAAACGACCGAATCTGGCAGAAAAAAGTGTCGCTCTGCCACGCGAAGCGAGATATTAACTGTTAAAGTTGACAGGAATCAGGTTATGATTCCTGTCATACCGACGAGATGCAGCGACTACGACCATGCCCTGCGGCCACACGCGCATGCTCAGTGGCCGCACGCGCATGCAGCAGATCACGTGACAACTGTTTGGTTGGTAAGTCAGAAGTGTAACATAATTCGAATAATCTTTCGGCGTATAGGTTAGTGACGCTTTAAAAGTATTTAAGTGTTTAAAGCGCGTCAACTAACCTATGTAGGTTAATGACGCGCTTTAAAAGTATTTAACTGCAGTTTAATGATTTTCGTTTAAAGCAGAGGGCACACACACACACACACGTGTGTGTGTGTGTGTCCTGCTTTAACGAAAATCACAACTTCTATAAAGCAGGACATACACACGTGTGTGTGTGTCCTCCCTGGCGGAAAAAAAACTACAAAGAACTACGTAATTTTACTGTTAAATCACGCATTTCTGCAACCAAATAGGAAATATTACGAAATAGTAGGAAAACTACAAAAATTGTAAATGTCATAATAAAACGTAGTTTCTCGTAAAAAAGTTTTACAACTTTTGAAAATATACAATGAACTTCTGCAATCGAGACGTAGTTTATCGTAAATTCTTGTCAAAATAAAAATTTAATTAATGCTGTAATAAGACGTAGTTTCGCGTAAGATGTTTCTACACCTTTTCAAAATATACAATAAACTTCTGCAAAATAAGTCGTAGTTAATCGTACATTGGCATTAAAATAAAAATTTATTAATGTTGTAATAAGACGTAATTTCGCGTAAGAAATTTCTAAATTTTTTAAAAATGTACAATAAACTTTTGCAAAATAAGACGTAGTTAATAGTACATTGGCATTAAAATAAAAATTTATTAATGTTGTAATAAGACGTAGTTTCACGTAAGATATTTCTACGTTTTTTCAAAATATACAATAAACTTCTGCAAAATAAGACGTAGTTAATCGTACATTGGCATTAAAATAAAAATTTATATGTTGTAATAAGACGTAGTTTCGCGTAATAGTAGGGGAGCTAGCTCCATTTTTTCGTGATTATTTCGGTACTCATGAAACTTTTTGTGGTGATACAGAATGTTATTCAATGATCAAAGCTCCGGGGACTGACAAAAAAGTGGGTCGCTTTGGATGATATAGCCACTCACTTGTGAAAAAAATTTTTTTTTTTCAAGTCATTTCGGTATGTCAGTCATTTTGCACCGTAATTCTTTGATATATTCTACGACTATTTGCAAATTGACTGACAAAAAAGTGGGTCGCTTGTGGGTGTAGGGCTGCCCAAAAATGACATTTTTTTCAAGTCATTTTGCAGCATAATTCTTTGATATATTCTATGACTATTAGCATAATTGACTGACAAAAAAGTGGGTCTCAAAACCCTCATAAAATATTGTAAATTCCACAGTTTGCGACTTATGAATTTTTTCCTTCTTTGAATTCACCATTGATGGTCATCAGAACTTATTTTAATTCTTATTGTCTTTTCATTACTCAAATAAATAATTAAAAGTACATCGTAAACTGAAGCCAATATCTTTTTTTATGGTCATTTATTATATAATCAAAACAGAAACTGTAATGAAAAATAGCATTAAAACATCATCATAAAAAATAAATAAAAAACCTAGGAATCTTTTTCTTCTTCTTCTTTATCACAATCATTTAAATCATCTTCATCCTCAGAAAGGTCGTCACTCGATTCTGTAACATTATTTAAAAGTCATAATATAATTGTTTGACTACTGATTCTTTTCTCTTTCGAAGAAAAAAAATCACGCATACCTAGTTCACCTTCCTCATTGCTATCGTCTGACGGAAATGGCTGGATAGAAAATAATGGAAAATGGCTGGATAGAAAATAATGGAAAATATGAATTTGTCTGGTTTGAAGGCAATCAGCTTCCAACACTTATCAACGACATCGTTATTCAGCCGTCAGACGATAGCAATGAGGAAGGTGAACTAGGTATGCGTGATTTTTTTTCTTCGAAAGAGAAAAGAATCATTAGTCAAACAATTATATTATGATTTTTAAATAATGTTACAGAATCGAGTGACGACCTTTCTGAGGATAAAGATGATTTAAATGATTGTGATAAAGAAGAAAAAGAAAAAGATTCCTAGGTTTTTTATTTATTTTTTATGATGATGTTTTAATGCTATTTTTTATTACAGTTTCTGTTTTGATTATATAATAAATGACCATAAAAAAAGATATTGGCTTCAGTTTACGATGTACTTTTAATTATTTATTTGAGTAATGAAAAGACAATAAGAATCAAAATAAGTTCTGATGACCATCAATGGTGAATTCAAAGAAGGAAAAAATTCATAAGTCGCAAACTGTGGAATTTACAATATTTTATGAGGGTTTTGAGACCCACTTTTTTGTCAGTCAATTATGCTAATAGTCATAGAATATATCAAAGAATTATGCTGCAAAATGACTGACATACCGAAATGACTTGAAAAAAATGTCATTTTTGGGCAGCCCTACACCCACAAGCGACCCACTTTTTTGTCAGTCAATTTGCAAATAGTCATAGAATATATCAAAGAATTATGGTGCAAAATGACTGACATACCGAAATGACTTGAAAAAAAAAATTTTTTTGCACAAGTGAGTGGTTATATCATCCAAAGCGACCCACTTTTTTGTCAGTCCCCGGAGCTTTGATCATTGAATAACATTCTGAATCACCACAAAAAGTTTCATGAGTACCGAAATAATCACGAAAAAATGGAGCTAGCTCCCCTACTATAAGATATTTCTACGCTTTTTCTATATATACAATGACTCGAGTAGAAATTTTATTAGGCATGCCTGATGCTCATCTGACATCAGGGCTGAATCAGGTCGCATGATTAAAATTTCTACTCGGGGAACTTCTGCAAAATAAGACGTAGTTAATCGTATATTGGCGTTAAAATTGTATGTCATATGCACAATGAATATTGTAAGATAGAGCGAGAGAGAGAATGTTAGCAACAGCGCGCGGGTAAGCGACGAAGGCGAGGAGAGCGCGGCGAGAAAAGTTAGGCCAATCGTGTTTTGTTGTTTTCGGTCCGTGCTTGCGGCGAAGAAAGCGCACGAGTCAGAGCGTCGCAGTAATCGGTAGAGAGCATCGTTTTTAGGAATCGCTGAATTCCTCAGTCCGCATACCTTACTGCTTCCCGATCAGGCGCTAACCATACATCGGGCATGCCTAATCTAATTTCTGCTCGGGTGTCTATTTCCAAAATCCATATTTATATTCTCTATATGAGGTATTTTACGTCTTTATCATATCATTTATTATTATTATTAGCATTTATTATTGAATTTTAGTATTGATATAGGTGCCAATAAGGATAATAAAACGAAAGTTTTTTTGATGTTAATTACTCTTGTGTTCATATTTGTATTACTCTAACAATAAACTATTGCCAGTAATTTCAGAATAAAGTACAATATAATATCTAAGGCAGTTTTAAAAATTTTAATTATACATTTGCATACTAGAAGTATAATAAACTCAAATTTATATTAAATTATTGATATTTTATGATATCTACTTAATTGGTTTTAAATTTAATACGAGAACAAGTAACAAGTAAGCTTATGTGATGTATTTAATAAGTACAAATAGATATTTTTTAGGAACATATTTATTACACTTCAAATAATGCATTTAAACACAAATCAAATATTAAAAACTTATTTATAGTACAACTATTACCTTATACATGTATACTGATGTACTAGATTTTATTATATATTCATTTACATATATGTGAAAGTGTCTTTGTATAAAATATTGCGATTATATTTTATTAAAAAAGGCAAAAAAATATTTTTAATATTTAAAGATCTTTTTTTTATAATTACGTATCTTTTTTAGTTAGACTATATAACACTGATCGCTGTCTTTCTGTCGCAGGAATGCGACGCATTTAAAAATTGTATGAAGATTAAAAGATGCGTGGTAATGTAACCCACCATCTAAAATTAAAACAAAAAGTATAAACAATAGGCATATTTTTAATTAAAACAAATTAATAGATTACTCACTGCTGTGAGAAGCGTCGCGTCCACAGTGACACCTTTCACCGAAAACGTATTTTCGTGATGCATTATTTGTAAAGAAAACAGCTGCAACTGTTCGTGAAAACAGATTGTAGTAAAACTAAATGTAAAGGTACCATTTCATGCACGACATGCTGCTGCAGTAGTTCGCTATTATTGATTGAAAATTTGTTACTAGATATTTTGCTTCATCGCTGTGAAATTCAACACAGCTGAAAAAGAACATGTAATCTGTTGATCCCGGGCACAATAAGTAGTCATAATTATTCCTAATAAAAAAATATTTCTGTCTGGACACATAGCTCTGTCATAACAAAAAGAAACGGTATTGAGTGAGAGATACATAAATATATTTATCATTATTAAATTTTGGTCACGTGACTGATTTGCTGCTGCAGCATGCTGCATATGAAAAGGCAGCTTAAGAATGAAAAACTAAAGTTGAAAAACGATATTATGTTCCAGTAGATTTAATAAAAACGCGTATACATCACTCGTTTTCAGAATAATGAATAAATAAAATTACATCTTTACCTCGTTTTTAATCTGTTTGTTATTTGCCCTGTTAAGTACGTCATGAACGATGGTGCTGATCTCTTGAGCTTGATTCTTGCCGGTCTCGTAAGTCCACACAAGTAGGGTTATAATTATAATGTAATATCCTATTGACGTTAAAAACGTGACGAAAAATTGTGTATCAATATTAATAAATACTCCATCTTGCCAGCGCACTGCGTGGAAGTACACTTGAAAAGTGATGCTGGTAAAGGACATGGCTATAACAGCAAGGAGTTGCAAACTGAAGATTTTGTTCAGCATTTTCACAGCGTCGCTAACCATCAGATGCCACTTCTTCAGGATCTGCAATTTTCTTAGCAAATATCGATTTCTCTGCACACGGTGAATTAATCTGAGATCACGTGATTTTATATCGTTTGTCATGAGAATTTGTATGTGTGCCAAACTGTCATTAATACTCTTGAAGCAAGCCTTTAATACACAAACACAATTTATGTGCAACATATTTATCTGATACACCAGCACAACGAAATGCGTTTCGAGCACTGTAATTATGATGGTCAAATAATCCGTTTCAGGTATATGTGTTATGAAATTATATGTAAATATTTGCATGATTAAGAAGGTAACACCCAAGATGTCCTTGATGTAAATTAATTTCGACAACTTTTGATACGACTCCGAAGATAGTTTCGAGGAGATTTCTGATATAGTCTGTAGCGAGCGCATTCGCGGACCGCTCAAAACGTGCGTGATGGTCATTATGAAACCACAGAACAGATTGTAACAAATAGCTTCAAGATTTCTGGTTATGTCTCCCAAGTTGATTTTTGAAATGATGGTATTGCGAATGAATACCACATTAAAAACGCAGCACACACCGACAATTACAGTCGATATTATGTAGTGCGGTTTTGAGTTTCAAAGATCGAGGAGGCGTTAATCTTGTATGGAAACATTCCTAGGATACGACAAAACGTGAAGCAGGGATACATAAGGATTGAAAGTCCGTAGCGTGGAATAATCGCATTTTCCGCATTTTGCTCTTGGCTTGTCGTTGGATTTTTGAACTGAACATGATTACAGAAATTCATCGGAGAATAATAACCGATATTATGGTCTACAACACAAAGATTATTAAACAAAACACTTTAGGATTTATATGATTGTTTCATATGATTTTTATGAGAGTTTCTTTTCTAAGTGCAATGTTATTTAAGTCCGTCGTTTAAGTTCCCTTCGTAACAAGTGTGTAAACTGATGGACTCCACCACCTATCTACACTCGATGAATTTAAGTTTAAAACTATGAGTAAATTTGATGTAAGCAGAGGGACGAAGCTGAAGAAGCCACTTGTTAGTCGTGAGGTAACCATGGTATTCTTCGATCGGCACTTATCGCTCTTGACAATTAATTGGAACGAATTTGTGAAATATAATTGTTGTAACATATGATTCTATAAATTATATGTGCACACGTGACATAGAAAGCATAAACTTTGCGATATATTTAATAAGTACAAAGAGATATTTTTCGGGAACATATTTTTATATAAATAATCCATTTAAACAAATCAAATGTTAAAGATTTGTTTATGTAGTACAACTATTACCATACATGTGTATCCATGTACGAGATTATATTATATTATACTCATTTACATATATGTGAAAGTATCTCTGTATGTGTATAAAATATTGCAATTGTATTTTATTAAGACGGACAAAAAAGAGTGTTTCTAATATCAAAAAGCTTTTTTTTTTATATGATTATGTATCTTTTTATCTTTTTTATTTAGATTGTACAGCACTGATTGCGGTATTTCTGTCACAAGAATGCGATGCATTTAAAAATTGTATCAAGATTATTAGGTACGTGGTAATGTTACCCACCATCTAAAATTAAAACAAAAAATATAAACAATGGGCATTTCAGTAATTAGAGCAAACTAATTGATTACTTACTGCTGTGAGAAGCGTCGCGTCCACAGTGAGACCTTTCGCCGAAAATATATTTTCACGATGCAGTATTTGTAAAGAAAACAGCTGCAACTGTTCACGAAAACAGATCGCGAAATAATTAAATGTATAAGAACAAAAACATAAAATTAAAGAATGCTATTATACTCGAGTAGATTTAATAAAATCGCGTATAAAGCATATATATTTTCAGAATAATAGGTATAAATAAAATTACATCTTTACCTCATTTTTAATCTGTTTGTTGTTGGTACTGTTGAGTACGTCATGAACGGTGGTGTTGATCTTTTGGGCTTGATTCTTGCCAGTCTCGCAGGCCCACACAAGTAGCGTTATAATTATACTGTAATATCCTATTGACGTTAAAAGCGCGACGACGAAGTGTATATCAATATTAATAAATACTCCGTCTTGCCAGCGCACTACATGGAAGTACACTTGAAAGGTGATGTTAGAAAAGGTCATGGCTATAGTAGCTAGGAGTTGCAAACTGAAGATTATGTTCAGCATTTTCACAGCGTCGGTAACCATCAGATGCCATTTTTTCAGAATCTTTAATTCTATTAGCAAAAATTGATTTCTCTGCACGTGGCGGGTTAATCTGAGATCACATGGTTTTGTATCATTTGTCATATGAATTTGCATGTTTGCCAAACTGTCATTAATACTTTTGAAGCAGGCCTTTAATACGCAAACACAATTTATGTACAACATATTTAACTGAAATATCAGCGCAAAAAAGTACATTTCACACACTATAATTATGACAACAAAATAATTCAGTTCATCAGGTTTATAAATTTTAAAAACAAATATACATATTTGCACGATTAAGAAGATAATACCCAAAATGTCCTTGACGTGAATTAATTTGGACAACTTCCGATACGACTCCGAAGATAGTTTTGAAGAGACTTCTGATATAGTCTGTAGCAAGCGCATTCGCGGACCACTAAAAACGTACGTGATGATCACTATGAAACCACAGACCATATTGTAGCAAATAGCTTCAAGATTTTTGGTTATATCTTCCAAGTCGATGTTAGAAATGGTAGTATTGTGAATGAATACCACATTAAAAGCGCAGCAAACGCAGACAACTAAGGTCGACACTATGTAGTGCAGTTTTGAAATTTCGAAGATCGAGTTGTTAATCTTGTATGGAAACAGTCCGAGAATACGACAAAAGGTGAAGCAAGGATACATTAAGGATTGGAAGTTCGTAGCGTGGAATAGTCGCCACTTCTTCTCCGTTTTACTTTTGGCATGTCGTTGGATTTTCAAAGTGAACATGATTAACAGAAATTTATGAGAGAATAATAATCAATATATTAATCTGCGGCTTAAGTGTTATTTAATAAAACACTTTAAGATATTGATGTAGATATGATTGCCAGAGCTTTTTTTCTAAATGCAATCTTCAAGTTCGTCTCTTCGTAACAAAATATGTAAACTGGTATGGACTCCACTTTCTATCTACACTCGATAAATTTAGGTTTAAAACTATGAGTAAATTGAGCGTAGGCAGAGGGTAAAAGCTAAAGAAGTTACTTGTTAGTCGTGAAGTAACCATGGCATTCTTCGATCGGCATTTTTTGCTCTTGGAATTGAATTACAAAGAATGTGCGTAATTGTAACATACAGTTCTATATATTATATGTGCCTTACGTGACATAGAAACCAAACTTTACGATATCAGCATGAATCAGG